>BGNK01001927.1:69855-122730 GCA_003297005.1 Symbiodinium sp. clade A Y106
ACCGGAGCTGGCAGAAATCGATCTCGCATCAAGGGAGAAATCCCGAACATCCTGATAGTGATGGAAGCCTGTCTCTTCCCAACAGCACATGCCTGAATGACGCCCGTAGTAAGGCCCATGGTCGATGCAGAGATCACAAATGACCGGGGTTTAGAAGTTCAGTTGTTTCCGGTGCAGTTGCATACAGTTGCCTCTAAGGTTGGTGTCAAGACTCAGCCCTACAGCAGATTCATGCATACTGCATGGTTTACGACATTCTCGGCTGGGAGTTTGCTTTCGGCTTCGGGGGAACTTAGGAACTACGAACCCAGGATGTAAAGAATCGAAAGCCAGTTGGAGCGCCCTTAACATAGGACTCTAGCTTCAAACTTTATGGCCAACGGCCGTAGGCATCATCTTTTCAGAGCCGCTGAACTCGAGCCCTAAGCATCGGAGGATTCGGCTCAACAAGTCACCACGCCTAGGGCCCACATCGCGAGAAATCTCATTCGGGTCGAACTCGAAACTAGACACAGCGCGGAATTTCTGCAATGGCACATTTCGAGGGCAGCCTGGTGAGTACAGGACCGAGCTGTTGACTAGTAAAATACCATGTATTTAAAGGAAATGCTCCTGGAAATCCAGGCTTCTGCTGTTTCAGGAATACCCCAGAGATTCAAGGGAAACCTTGTCTCCCTCAACTCTCTCTTGTTGGCTTAGAGGCGTGTCCTGTAAAAGACTACAGCCTCTTAGAGGCCTAAGACTTAATTACTATTCTAATGTTGAAGCTACAGCCTTCTTGGAGGCTTAGGACTTACTTTACTGCAACTCTTCGGCATTTTAAACCAAATCTCAAAGTTTAATCCAGTCATAACGATTGCCGGGTGGAATCTGTCAACCTATCCATAGCGTTCGTATTTTTGTCTTGGTTTCTGGTTGATTCTCTAACATGTCCGGTCTTACTCCTATAGCTTCAGACAACACAGTCTACATAATATATACATTATACATATAACCCAATTTCGTTAGTTTGAGATACTGGAAAGATCTGTGCAAACTCTGACATTTGTCTCGGTAACTGTGGTATGAAATCACCGGAACTTATCGTCAATTCTCAGATCTTGACTCTATCTAGACCTGTCTAATCCGCGCCTTGCAGGGATTCGGAACTGTTTAAAAGTTCCAAACCCAAACTAAACCCTAACATAGGGGCCTTAATAATTGGAATAGGGTTTGGGGCCCAATAGCTGCACTTGTACTTTCCAACGTCCGCACGGTCTGTGTCATGAGGGCCACGCTGCTGTTCACCTTTGCCCTTAAGTCAGACAAAGCATCCTTGATCTGATCCACGTCATCTTGCAGCTTCTCAACGGGCCCCTGCACCGTGCTCTTGCTGTCGACACAAATCGGCAGGGCAACCAAACCGAACACTGTCGTAGTCGTGACTCACCACGGCCCTGCCGTTGATCTTCTCGGCGGGGAAGGCCGCCGTGATGTTCAGGTCGTTCACCTTCGAAGGCATGGAACCCTCAATCACATGGCGGATGTCCATCCCGGGGTCTTCCGCGTAGACGTCCTTGTTCCAGAAGTGGCCGCCAATGGCATCAGCATCGGAGCAGGTCAGGCCCTCGTGGACGTGAACTCCACGGCAATTGGCTGCTTTGCATGCGGTCTTAGTCACCACCATATTTGGGATACTTTTCGAAGACCGTGGTGGTGGCCGACTCGATGATGCAGCAGGCGATGCGTCTGCCTTTGTTGTCATGGCTCACCACAGTGCGGCCGAACACGTCGTCGTTTCCAAGGCCCGTCAATAATAGCACGTTCGACGGGCTGGACGTGTACCTTACAGGATTTCTTCCCAGAGGGGAGCGCCGGCGGGCTCCTCGCAGCTCATGCCTCCACAGGCCATTATGCAACAACTTTTAACAGAATTCCATCTGCGTGTCGCTGCACACTAGTCACTACGTTTGTGTGGTTCCAAGGCGCTGTAACTGTAACCCTTCCCTGGTCACTGTTTTTCCTCACGTCGCCTGCATTTTTTTAGAAGATGATTGGTTAATATGAAACAATGACTCGCAGCATTGGGGGCACAGTCGCAAAAGAAGTGGTCACGGGTTGTTCCTGGAAGTGCCCGGATCATGCTGTTTTGGTGATCTACGCCTAAGACCAATCTACCAGTAGAACCTGCCGCTTGCAGCGGCCACAAGTTGACAAAACCAGCGACAAAGCTCACTGCTAACAAGCTTTGCGTGCCTCTAGCATTGAAGTCCGCTGCGACCATGGAGGAACTGCCTCCCGTCATGGGACTGTAAACTCATGCGGACTTCGCAGTGTCCAACTCAGTACTGACGTAGTCTCCCTCCTACTCCTTTCGCCGCTGTTCCTCGTTTGGCAAGTTCCAGTTGCCGGAGCTGCCGGCGGAAGCCCGTGTTTGGAAGCGCAACCTCGCTGTTGAAGGCGTGCAGATACACACCACTGCGTTTTCGCAAAACCGGTCCTGGGCCGCAGGCTGGCCGTTGCGTTTTCACGAGCTCCCAAGCCGCCCGCAAGGACAGGTCTCGGCTCAGGCTGACAAGGGCAATCGGGCTTGCCTGAATCCCGCCGCTGTTGCATCTGACACCACAAACCGTCTGGGACGGCTACCTTGGCGGAGGATGAGGTAAGCGAGCACGATGGAGACCTCATTGCCAGGGTGCATGTACGGGAGTTGTTGGAACCTTTCCTTCTGGGCCGCAGGCAAGTACTACTTGTTAACCCGACTTTCGAATCCCGTTGTAGCAACTTGAACGTCGCTTCGAAGATTCTTGAGGCTTCGGCAGACCGGCTCATTCCTTTGCGGCAGTTGACCAAGCACCGACCGCCGTGGTGTTGCACCTGCCGGCTTGCGTACAGCTGGCGCTCGTGATCTCCGAGCCCATGCTTTGCAGCTACACATACGAAAAACAGCTTTGCTTTCAGATCCTGCCCGATGCACACCCATGTGAACCCAAACGCTGGTGTTGCGTGACAGAGAGTGTGGAGCATCCGCAGAATGACATTCTAACCACTTTTCCCAAGAAGATTGCCAACAAATTCCCAAGAAGACTGCCAGACGGTTGCTCCAACCACTGGTGTTCTGAGGTCAGCATGTGTCCTGGCAAAGAACCCTTGTATAGGCAGGTCACCAGTGCTGACTGCCTCGACAGCAAGGACTTGTGTGGATCCATGTGCGGCGAGTCTTCTGAAAGCACATCACGCATGTCGAATGTGTGAACCTGACCCCCTTGCAACCAAGCACATATAACGAAAGTCGCTTACACCTTGATGCGTAGATTTTGAAGCTTCGGAGTTGGCGGGTTTCCTGGCTGGTGAGTGCCAATGTCCTGATCAAGTGGACAGCACTCCGCAAGAGACACAACGTCAAAACATGGCTTCGGAAGTGATTCATATAATACACAGATGTGTGTGCATGTGCTTCATTGACTGAGTGTATCATGAAAGTTTCAATCGTAGCATGCCCGTGACTTTGCTGGCCCTGTATGCTCGCTCGCCAATCCTTCAGCTCGGTCCCCACTGCCTCGTCCAGGAAGTTGACGGCTGTCTCTAGCACCCTGGACAACTCCTCGTCTGGCTCATCCTGCAGGGATTTTGAATTCGCAGCTGCACGAGAAAACTGCAGCATGAGAACCCCACCTCCAGAAAGACTGGCATGTTGCAGGTCTGCACTGATGTCTGAAACGGCACTCGCCTGCAGCATTGCAAACAGAGCGCACGCTTGAACTAATCGGATCCAGTCTTGCGGTCAAGCAAGGAACCCAGGAGCGTCTATGACTGGCTCCTACCCCTGGCAAGTCCTATGAAAACATCGCAGTGTGGACAAACAGCCCGTATGAAGCCACATGTTTATGTCTTGGCTTCCGCACTCGGAACAATTCAGGACGTGCGTCACCTCAGTCCTGCGAATCGGCGACAGTATCTCTGGTCTGAAACCTTCAAAAGCTCAGCGGCGAGAACTTTTAGAGTTGATTGCCAACTGGGGGCTCTGACTTTGCACTGATCGGATCCTCCGCAGCTCCGGCGCAGTCGCCGCGAACTTGCCGCCGATCAGAAGCCTCTAACTGACTCTAACTGGAATGGGTCGGATGCACGCAGAACATGGCGGTACTGTCAGTTGATGCCCCGGAGAATTTCAACCAGCTTGATTAGGGAAATACAGACTGCGTGTTCCAGCCAATCCATGCCGTGGCCAGGACCAAACACTTGTTTTCAATGCGAGCCCTGCCGACCTCCACACGAGGAACACTCAGCGGTGAATCCCACTCCTACCCCAGAAAGCCTGAATAAGAGAACCTGCTGAGCCCTAACGAACATGAACAGAAATTGTCCTTTGACATGATGACTGAAGATCATCTTCTCGAATTCGGTAGCCCCAAGCCAGAGAGCTTGCAGGTGCCCTCGGGCTCTTAGGGCCTCCCTGGAGCCCCGAAGCCCCATGGGAAAGACGGTCTGCACTTGCTGATTTGCTGTCAAAGCATTTCAAGACTCCGAACTCTAGAAATTCCATACACACTCGACTAAACTCTGTAATATATTTTTAACAGACAAGGCCCTGACCAGTGGAGGATCGGTGATGCCACTTCTGTCCTCCAACAAGGATTTTGGAGGTTTGGATGCAGAAGAATCGCAGAAAGAGCATGTTTTGGGGTTGTGTTTGAGGACGGTGCTTTGTGTTCTGTAAACTCATTCCTTCAATACAGTACCTACCAAGCAGCCGTAAGACATTCCGATACCGGGTGACAGGACAGTTGGTCCACAGGCCGCTGCAGGTTCGAACGACACCTCCCCTCACGGGGTTGCTGCTCCCGAAAGGTGAAGTGCAGCGATCTTAGCTTCACCGGAGCTGTTGACGAGACGCCACAGAAGGGCTTCAAGGTGCAGGCAGCGAAAGGCACGCCTTGCCGCGTCGTCGTTGCCTGACAGCAGGTTGAACTGCTAGGAGTCCAAAGTTTCCGGTGAAGACGGCAGGGTGTTATGTGAGCTGGAACCAATGCGCGCTTTTGCCAGGCACTGACCTACCTGAGCCTCAGTGGCCTTTAACAGATCACAACAAGAACGCACCGTCAAAAACTGAGTGTTCCGGACCGTTTCCCAGTGAGCCATCCGCGACCGCGACGCCGGAACCTAGGAACCGAAGTTGCTTGTTTTGGATTTCACGGGTTGAGGATTTGTGAGTCTTGTTAAAACCTGTGGAGAGTCGATGAGTTTATGAAATTGTAACATCTTGTATAGGAACAGCCTCGGCACACCTCGACAAAAGCTATCGAATGACGTTTTGGGTGTCGGAGAAGTCCTCAGAGCAGCTGCCGTGAAATCCAAGTCTTGAAACCTGACACTCGTCTCAATGCCGAACCTCAAAATCTAAAGGGCTTACAACAGGTCCGAAACACCGGAAGGCCAGAGCCACGACAGAAGACGATGAGCCAACCTCAGCGAAAATGTCTTTCAACAAGTTCCTCTGCAGCACTCGACCAGTGCCCACCAACTACCAGAGGGCTCGATGGCCAAAGCCATGTGCCGGGGCGCCGCGCTTCGGGGTCTTGGACAGAGGCAGCCTGAGACAACCCAGGCAAGGGAGCCAGAGTCGAGAGTCTAGTGACTTTAGTGTTCAGGAGTTCAGGGGCTCAAGGTTCAAGGGGTAGGACGCGCAGAAGTGGGAGAAAAGTTGCAGAATCGGTTGTTGGGCTACTGCGCATCTTTCAGTGGCCGAAACCGACAACCGGGCCCCGGACAGGGCGTCCGCGGATGATGAGGCTCCTGAGCGGAACTCCCGTTTTTCGTGGATGCCGATTTGTGGAGCTGCGGTTTCATTGAGATCCGATGAACTCCCGGAGATTTATTTGATGGACTGGCGGGTTTTGGATTGTCAGGGGCTTTGAGAAGAAGAGCTTCTTTAAATCCCAATTATCCTCCCACTTTGTTCTCATTTCCAGGTTACCGTCGACTTTCCTACATCGAGAATCGAGCTAGATGAAGAACTTTCGGATTTGGAGATTAAGGCTCACGCGAACTGGCAAGCTTCTCGTTGAGGTGGGTTCAAGGTTTGACACAAAAAGAAACTGTTCTCGTGTCGCAATTTGCTTGAGTTCGAAAACTATGGGAATTCACCTCTTCCAGGTTGGAGAAACTTGCTGAAACTTCAACCCCCACGAACCCGAAGCCACCCGTTGCATCTCATGACTCACCTAATAGCAAGCTTTAAACCAGCCCCAAGCCTTGCAGCTTCGTCACGATCTCGGTGATCCTCAGTGGTGTTGTCGGGCTCACTCAACGCGCGTTTTAAGAGCGTATGGATACAAGTCGATCGTCCCAATGCTTCTACGCCTCTGTGCCACGCCTGCTCATCCATCCCGGATAAAGCAATCCAATCCCCCTGCTCACCCAACCACGTTCACACACTCACAGTCCGCAAGAGAACGTTGAGCATGTTGAGCTGATTGAAAAGCACAGAGTAAGCGCCGCACTTTCTTTTTGTCCTAGCCTTCTCCTGTATGGCCAGTTCCACAAATAAATTTCCAGATTCGGCGTGTAACGTTAGGAGTGCTCACATCGGAGAGCTAGTCAGGCAGTCGGATTGCAACACAGGAACATCTGGGCTGCACCGCTAACAGCAGTTGCCTCCTTCCTCCTCTCCTCTTTCTGGCGTTTCTCCTTCGCTTCCTCGGACAGGCCGGGTCTTGTGTCAAGTGTCAGGGGACAGGATGTTGGAGTGTTTGAAGTGCTCACATCGGAGACTAAATCAGCAAGTCAGATTGCAACTCACAAGCTCTTGAGTGGCACTGCTAGCGGCAGTTGCCTGTTTCTTCCTCTTCTCCTCTTTCTGGAGTTTCTCCTGCGCGAGGTGGGGTGACTTCGCACGCAGCTTACAACTCAAGATGACGCAACAACATGTTGGGCATCGCGCATGTAGCAAGTGCCTGCTCCTCCTCCCTCTTCCGGCGCTTCGCCTTGCCGCTGCTAGCCGAGACGGTGCACATCACAAACGTTTCCACGTGAAGCGATTGTGGCCATCACGCAGGCTGGCCTATAACGTGTAAAACCAAATTCAAGTGATGAACAGCGGGTCGCTTGTGAATTCCGAGCACCGCCTCGGAACGCGCTTTCTTGAGCTTCTCCTCACGAACAGGCACTTGCGCACAGCTCTCTGGCCGTGTGAGGTACCCTTTGGCGTGTTCCCTGGTTCCCTTCCTGAGCGTGCGCCAGCTCTTCGCGGCAGGCTGTAAAGTCAGATCGGAGGGCTGCTGTCCTGTCACAATGTCACAATCCCGATGGCATCTTTTCATCACGTCAAACAGCTCGGGCACACTCGTCCGTGATCAACCGGAGTTGAGCCTGATTCTTTTCCAGCTCCTGCGGTGCTGTGGTGCTGCAGCACGATCATGGTGCTTCCGCTTGCCGCGATCTGGAACATTTTCTGACTCACGAAATCTTAAATGCCGATTGACCACTACCGTGTTCGTGGAACCGTAGCCGACTTGACATGTGAGTCGGTGACGAGGAAGCCTGCCACACCTGAAGCTGCAGCACAAAGTCACGGTAGCTGATGATGGTGATGCTGATGACCCTACAAGAGCATACAAATAAAAGTGCTGCAAGCGGAGACGGGCCAATCATGTTGATGGCAAGGATGCTGATGAATCTGATGACTCCACTACGGCAGCAATGCTGTATGCTGCATGCACAGAAAAGAGTACGAAGAGTAGCTTATGCCTGTGGACGTTTCCTTCCAAGCAGGAGAGAGGCGAGAGGCTGAGAGTGAGGTTTGCTTCCCGATGTGAACAACACTTCTTCCCCTCGAGCTTGTTGGCTCACCATTCACCCGTGGCTCTTGTTTGCTCAGACCGTCGACCGTGGACGTTCTTAGAACCCTAGCCCCCTCCTGTCTTCTTTTTCATGGATCGCAGAATCAAAGGCAGCACAGAGGCACATCCTAGTCTTGAGCACCCAGCCGAAGAGGCTTCACAAGGAAAGCCTTCATGGACTTCCGTGCCTGTGCAACTTGCTGCGGCGATTCAATGCCGTTTCAGTTTGGAGTTGTAGATGCACAATAGACACATTTCGAGTCATCCCAGGAAGTGCGATGGATTTAGCCGAGGCTGCTGGGCCACAAAGCCACCAAGGTACAAGCAAACAGTAGACTGGCTGCGCCGTCCTCTCGGACGCTCTGCATTTCTCTTTGCGTCTCCGCCAGCAGTGCGGATTCTCGCCTCGCCTCGCTTTGCCTCGAAGCTCCGAATCGGACATCTCACGGACTAAGACTGAGCGCCAGAAGCTTGAAGGGTTCGAGCGCTCAACCGGGCCAGTTCTTGCGAACGTGATCTGTTGCCATGCTGTTCACTGAGGCTGGCACAGGTGCTCTATTTCTGCCACATGAGAAGCCTGCTTTTGCTCGACTTCACCTGGTTGGATTTCTCTGCTTACCTCTCCGATTGAAAAGACCGCTTGCACCAGCACCTCGAAGGGCTTGCAGCTCGGAGTCTGCAACTGCCTTGCGCTACGACGTGGTGAGCTGAAGCTTGTTATGTCGCGATCACATTGACTACGTGGATAGATTATGATGATGATAAGGAGAAGACTATGAACACGATACCTTCTTTCTTTCTGTGGGGTATAGCTATGCTGAGTTGCTTACACATACATGCATACACGTTAACATACAAATACAGCATGCGCATCCATATCAACTTATATGTATGTGTACAAATATAATATAGATATATAGATATATATATATATGTGCAATATGTACACATAGACATGTACAGTGTATATATATATACACACACACGTATACGCCTATACACATACACACACTTCCACACGAACATACATACATACATACGTACATATGTACGTACATACACACATAGTCCATGCCACCATAACGTACATACATAGTTACGTGCATGCATACACTTGATGTATACATGCCTGCACCCATGCACACACGTACTCACATTGTTTTTATATGCGCACAGCTGCGGTCAGCACAACATCAGCCGCCGACAATAGAGCCACAACAAAAGAATCGTCAGCAGCAGCAGCAACAGCAGCAACAGCAGCAGGGTAGAACTCTGTAACACCGTCCTGCTCGTGAAGCCTTTCGCGCAAGGACTGCATCTCAGTGTTCGCCTGCAAACAGGCCAAGTCGATACTACACCAAGCTCTGTTAGGCTGTCATTGCATCTATACTTGTAGTGCTACAGTAGGGGTTACTGGCGGGCTTGAGGGTTGCAGTACGGTTACTACAGAGGTTACTTTACGGGCTACTGCAAGGCTTAAGGGGTTACTATGTATCCGATTTCTTGTAGGTCTTGTCTCCAAACTCGCGTTTTCTCAACGACTGAAGATGCCCTCCACAAATCTTCGCGGTCTCTCCGACCTGCAGCAGCTGGGCTGCCAGGAAAGCATTCTCCTCCTGGAGCCTGGCATGAGCTGAACCCCGGAGCCCTTTCATCTTAGGGTTTCAAGGTCTATTCTTTACGCAGCTTCTGCCCATGTCGCAGAAAAGCTGCGCGACAGATTTGCTGTAGTCAGCACACTGCCAATCAGATGCCTGCTGTCTTGGGTCCATCGGCACCAGCCACTACCCAGAAAGCGGCCACAGCGACCAAAGTAGCTGGGCTCACAACGCCCCAGCTGAACAAGAGCCAAGCGCAAGTCAAACGATTCGAAGTGCTTCCGCCTGGTTATCAACATCTGAGCATGGTTTATCAGCGTTCGAATGACAAAACAAAAATGCATCCAACACCCAAACCTTAATCCCCAGCTCAAGAAGGCTAAACCTTAACCTAAACCCGAGCTGACTTGCTACGGCATAGCACTACACGTCTTGGAACTCAGCCTGCTCAAATCGGACTGGGCTGTAGACTTTGCAGCCTGCCATGTGCCGTTGATGAGAGCGCTTCTTCTCGGGGTGTTGGGGGTTCAAGGCCTCGGGTTGACGATTACAAGACCCTCGACAGACCCCGATAATCCCCGACGTGCACAAACGCCTGAACACCTCTACAACCTGCAATTTCGGCTCCCGCAGAAGTTGGAGAGTGTGGCCCCGCCTGACAGTGCTCGAGCTCTTGTGAAAGTTGTCGTACTCTTTGTGTTCTCCATTGTTTTGGTTTTCATGGAAATATGAACAGGGGCTTGCAAAAAGGAGAATACTGATTCGATTGGTACACGGGTAGCCTCTACGGGTGTGCAGCGCAGCTCACCTGTCCCTGGAGCGCTGCCGATGCAGCGAAGCCCTGAACCACAAAGACCTGAAGTTCGGGTCCTGGACACGGTCGACCATTAGCTGGGAGACTTGTTCGTTGCTCGGGGCTGCATCGGCAACCTGAAACTCCAAACCCTAAGCCCCTAAGCCCTCAACCTTAGGACCTAAACCCTGGGCCCCAAGACCTAAAACCTCTGGCATCCAGCTTCTCTCGAAGAGAAGCAGGACATGCAAATCCCACGAAACCTGCCACAAGCCACAAGTAGCCTGCACAAGCTGTTAGCCCTGCTGTTCCGGTAAAAGTGTGGATGCACGCATGGACACGTTCTCTTTTCGATGTCTTGTCATCACTCAAGCGAGTACTAGGTGTGGTGGCATGGCGGCAGCGCTGCTTGCAGTGGTGACAGCTCAGCTGCAAGTGCCCAGTGTTGTAACAGGAATTGGTCGGTAATGCTCAGACTCACAATGCCAGTGATAGAACTTGCGATGTTACAAGTCAAGCAGGAGCAACCAGGAACCGGGCGCCTCGCCACTGCCGAAGGGCAAGTCGATCTCACTGCTTAGTGGGCTCAGGCCTCGTGGCAGTGAGTTGCAGCACCCTGAACCCTAACCCTATGGTAAACTACCATAACCTACTTTTTTCTGTAGGTTCTTGTTGCAGGTTCTTGTTAAGAAACACCTGATATGGAATTTTAGAGGGACCATACCAAACAGTACGCTTTGTAAATTCAAGATAGCCTTTCCATGGACCACTCCCAGCACGCGGCCGCCACTGAAAGATGCAGTCGACAAAGAGCGCTTTGGACTGGCCACGAGCTGCAAGATTCTGAAAGACTCGCGAGCTCGAACGACTCCAGGCCATTACCAGTCTGGGCACCATATACTTTAAGCGATAATATACGATACTATACCATCATCATGGTCGTCGGGGATTATTGTATTGTCGACGCATGTGATCTCTTCAGCTGCAGTGCAGTTCGGGCCTGAAAGTCGCTATCACCTCCTGCTGGCGCATACTCCTGCTGTGCAAGCATCACAAAAAAGTCGGAAGAATGACTTTGGAGAGGACTTGCGAAGAGGAGCTCATGGAGAGTGCTCGTCGGAATACTTTGCGAACAATGATGGTAAGTCTTGGCAGCAGCTTGAGTGTGAGAACGACATACCTACCCGAACCTCCACAGGAGAGGAACATGGATATAATAATTGTTCAGCTTTAGTCACGAAACGCAAATATCTACTCAAGCCTCCATCGTACACAGGCGCCAACAAGCAAAACCTTTTGTCTCGGGAGCCTAGAACTCACCAGTGCCATCTGACATTCATGCCGAGTTTACCCGTATCAGCATCACCAGCAAGTGTATGACATACAATATGTAACACACACAATGTATGATATACCGTAAACCATGATATTGTATGATGAATGTTCCCCAATGTCTGATACTGTAAACCCTGATACAGTACCTGCCTGAGTGCCAGCTGCTCGGCTTGGCCCTGCTTGAAAACAGGACTCTGACAAAAAAAGCTCCGACAGGGCAAAAGGCAAGAAGCCTCTGCATGTGCATGATGAGATTCATGCACTTTGCGATGCCAAGCCTCAGGGAAGGTGCAAAACTCTCGCGCATCGGTCTGTGAGCGAACAGGCACGGCTAGAGCTTTGGACCGAACATCCTCGAAGGTCTCCGGCTTTCGCCCTTCACCTCCCAGTCTCGCGGGCTCTGTGTTACAAACCCCGAGCAGATCCGGCTGAGCTAGCATCTTCGATAACACAGCATGGCATCTAACAGCACGCTGAACCGCAAACGAAGAGCATGGCAAATGAACACCACAGACGGAGGCGACTGAGCCCGCCACTCGTCGGGCTGGATGATGGTGGAGCCTGTTTCTCGTGGAATCCCGCTAAGCATGGTGCCAACTTCAGGAGCTGCACTCTGTCTCCCTTTCTTTCGCTCTCTCTCTGTCAACATGTTTTCTTCTTGAGCTTCCATGACTTTCTGGACACTCTCAAGATCAGCCATTGTAAGCCCCTGTGCCGGCTTCTACAGATTATAGTCTCTTTTTCGCACAGGCTTCCCTTTGAAGCCATCAGCATACGAAGTTTTCCGGCTGGTTACGGGATTTCAAGCAGGGGTGCACATGTCATCCTAGGGCCGCGGCTCCAAAGGGCTTCGATGTGGGGTTGCCGGCGGAATCTCCAAAGACAACATCATTCAAAGATTTCTTGCAACACCTTGAAACGATTTGAGGCCCCCACTGGGGCTCTGGAGCTGCGCCTCATGTGTGTTTCATGTTTCGGGTTGAGGATCTTTCAGACTTCGGGCAGCTTTTGTCAAGACTTCTCGCTCCCCCTACAAACCCGAAACTCCACCATGAAAAACGCCGAGGATGTCGCTCTGCGAGCCCATTGGCCTGGCAAGCGTCTACTCCGACACTGCAACATGACGATGCCACAAAGACTACAGCTTGGGGTGTAGTATATTGTAGTGTATAGCACATATAGTCTCTACAATCTATAGTACATATATATATAGAGTGTATGGCATAGTACAGTGTAGTATATGATTTGATTAGGGTATCTCTGCACCCGTGCTAATGGTTCGACATGTCAAGCTACTACGCACAACAGCACTGCTGCTGATGTGCCTCCGGCATCCTGCCTACTCACTACTCGTTCTTGGAAAGTCTCAATAAAGCGGACAGCTTTGAGAGCCCAGCAGGTCGCGCTCTGACTTCGGCTTGGCAACTTGGCTCTCGAAGATGGTGCGATGGTGTTGGTCGGATGCATCTTCAGCCTCAGGCAACGGTCGAGCTGCGAGCTGGGCTGGTCTCACGGCACAGATTTGCTTCTTGAGCGGCTGATCGCAGAAGTCGATGGTCATCGGGCCTGCAGCTTTATGGGAATACAACCAGGGCTTCGGGCTCATGGCTCAAAGCTCTGCGCGATTTCACTAATTAGGAAGAACCTGCAGCACAGCACTGACCGCACCAGCGCAACAGCAGAGGCAAAGCAGCCCGCATTTAGACCAGACATCAGATAGAAGGTAAGGATGCGCATTATGATTTTGCTCTCGCTTGAACGCTTGCAATTTGAAAGATCCCTGGACCGCCGTGCCTTGAGCGAGAGATCCGAATGTCATCCCTTTGGCGTTGCTTCTCTGAGTCATGATGGAAGCCATGTTTAGAACAACTAACAAACCCCAAACCCTCAATGCAACTCAAAGCCGAAATCCCAAACCCATCAACACCCTTGACCCAACTCTGCTGACAGGGAACAAACGCGAGTTGGGTGAGCTTCTGCCTGGCGCGAACAGAAGGCTTGGGAATTGTAGGGTCCAGAATCTAAAGTGTTTTGATGTGGTCGCTAGGGTGTGACAGGTTAATTCGTAACCTGACGGCATAGCCCGGACATCGAAACCTAGCACCCCAGAGCATCTAGAACCAGGTTCCATCCTGCTTCGAATGCCCCCTAGCCTCAGAGATGTGGTATATCTTCAAGGACACCGCTGCTTTCAAAGGCCACACTATGGCAGGATAAGAAAACTTGGCATTTCTGGGCTGAACATCCTGGAAGCAACCCAAAGAAACGTTGAGCTCAATCGAAGCACCCAAAGAAGACCGGAGGATCTAGATAAGCAGACAAAAACCTCGGGCCGCCGTGCGGTCTTGTGGGGTCGGCAACACGACGGGCATGCTACAGCTTCTGAATAGTAGCGAGAGGCTGGCAACCTAGCAGCCAACGATTTCGCTATTTCCACCCCTCATCTCTCAAATAGTAACAGTAAAGTTTGCTTATGATCTCCGATGGCTTTGGATCCTTGGTCAATATGTGCCACTTCCACGGCCTGTTTGCTTGTGTTGGACAAAGCTCCAAAGCCAGGTGAATAGCTCGGGCCTCTTGCATGGCGAGCCTCGGCGGCGGGGCTGCAAGGGTTGAGGTTTGTTTGAAGGTTTGGTTCCAGGAACCGAGGCGATACTCGCGTCTTCCATATCGGTGGGGTGTACATCTAACGCGAAAGGACGGGGACGGCCGTTCCGCAGCCACCAAAGCCCAGTCTTCAAACTGGGAGATCTCTCGGCAAAGTGCGCCTAGGGCTAACCTGGAACACCACAATGAATCTTCAAAGTCGTCAGTGATGGAGTTAGATGATTCGGTCCTCCAGCCGAAGTTCGCGCAGTTGTGCGTCGGTGCTGCTTGCACGAAGAAACAGATCGGGGATTCGATCCATAGGACGCATATGATGCTTGAGGCATGCTGGGCGAGCTAACAACCTGTGCCGAAACATGGCCGGACCGTGTTGAATCCTGCGAGGTTGCGTTTTGAAGATTCTCCCCCCATCGGTCATATCTTCCGGAATACCGCTTTAAATTTTCAAGCGGGAACCGGTCGTTCACCCCACAATCTTTCGGGTGTCTAAAGTCTCAAAGTGTTAGGATGCCTCCGGCAGCTGTGAATCTCAGTGCACCACGGCCTGTTTTACAATTACACGTATCCCGGCCAACTTCCGGCTATGGCCTGGGGTTCCAGCTGCCTCGTTCGCCTTCCGACGACCTTGAGCAGCGAACCTGTGGACCAGGGCATTGAGGTTGGTGGTCTACGGTTCAGCATTAGGGTTTGAGGTTAGGACTAATTTGCCAGTGTGGCACCCATCTGACTCAAGAAGATTGTGAGTGTGTACACGTCGCGACTCAACTGCTAGAGCAACTCACCGTAGCGGTCATGGGAACAAGTTCCACTGCAGAGGGGTAGACGCATCACTTTGCCTAGGCATGTCTGCTAATCCCCCTGCACCCTGGCCAACGCAACTGCACTTGAGGAGCCAGCATGCTTGCAGGTGTAGATCTGACCATCATGACATGAACCCTCCAAGCCCAAAGCCCTGGCNCTAATCCCCCTGCACCCTGGCCAACGCAACTGCACTTGAGGAGCCAGCATGCTTGCAGGTGTAGATCTGACCATCATGACATGAACCCTCCAAGCCCAAAGCCCTGGCCATCATAGCCTCTTACACAACGGGACAGGCCTTCACGAGGCTTCAGCGGCTTGGACACCTTCTGAAAGCAGAGGCACGGGCGGTTTCAAAGATCGCTGGACAAAGTTCGGCCCGATGCCAGCCCCCATCAGAAGTGCCAAGGGGCCGCCTTTGTGCATCCAGCAACGCTTGGAGCGCAGCCCATGCCAACTCCTGCATTCAGGGTACGTGAAACATGGCCGAGCTGTAAACAGAAGACTAAAATTTGATTACGTTTGCCTATTGGTACAGCAACAGCCGTCGCATGCACGGGCGGATTCGCGCAAGCAGAGACGCACAGATTCGACATGAACCTGGAGGATTTTGCAAGTCACGTTGGAAGCTCACGGCAACGCATGACGGGCTGAAAAGGCTAGAATCTTCAAGGATAGCCACTCATGCCCACAGCACATGCAGCAGCATACGCCTTTGGCAGCTGCGCCGGTCAATGCCTTTTTCGCTAGAGCTTTTTTGGCCTCAGCTTTTGGTCGTTCACATGTTGTGCGATTTCCAGCCAGACGACAGATCCCAAAAGGCCCGGCACGACTTGGAGCTCTACATGGTCAAACACGTGGTGCATTGACATGGTAAACCACGTGGCGAACAATAGGGTGCCTGTCCTACCTGTGCAAACCTGAAGGCTTGCGCCATCTCTTCTGCTAGATCAGCCTTGACAACATGGCCCTAGCAGGCAAGACGCACGTCACTGATGTTTCAGGGCCGACCTAAGGACCGGCAATGAAGAAAGTCTGTGAGCCGGAGCCCGAACCTCCAAGCTGAACTTCCTGCCCTCCGAGCTGCTTTTGCCTTCGCCTTTGCGGCCACTATGGCCTGTCCACAGAGTAAAGTTTGTTGCTTGGGTAGCTGTCGGGATGCAAAGTCTGTGGCGCTGGAACCTCTTCCTCCAAAATGCCAGAATGGTGTGAACTTGGCAGCAACTTCGCATGAGGAAAGTAAGCAGATTCCTCAACTAAGCACGAGCAATCACCGGAGCTGGCAGAAATCGATCTCGCATCAAGGGAGAAATCCCGAACATCCTGATAGTGATGGAAGCCTGTCTCTTCCCAACAGCACATGCCTGAATGACGCCCGTAGTAAGGCCCATNACCGGAGCTGGCAGAAATCGATCTCGCATCAAGGGAGAAATCCCGAACATCCTGATAGTGATGGAAGCCTGTCTCTTCCCAACAGCACATGCCTGAATGACGCCCGTAGTAAGGCCCATAGTCGATGCAGAGATCGCAGATGACTGGGGTTTAGAAGTTCAGTTGTTTCCGGTGCAGTTGCATACAGTTGCCTCTAAGAATGGTGACAAGACTCAGCCCTACAGCGGATTCTGCATACTGCATGGTTTACAACATTCTCGGCTAGGAGATTGCTTTCGGCTTCGGGGGACCGGGCTTTGAAACTTAGGAACTACGAACCCAGGATGTAAAGAATTGAAAGCCAGGAGTTGGAGCGCCCTTAACATAGGCATCTAGCTTCAGACTTTGTGGCCAACGGCCGTAGGCAGCATCTTTTCGGAGCCGCTGAACTCGAGCCTAAGCGTCGGAGGATTCAGCTCAACAAGTCACCACGTCTAGGGCCCACATCGCGAGAAATCTCATTCGGGTCGAACTCGAAATTAGACACAGCGGCTAGTCACAGCGCGGATTTTTCAGGCTTAGCTCACAGACTACGCGTGCAGCAATATGGGAACCCAAAGAATAGTCTGCATTCTATGCAGGGCAGCTACGCGATGTGCTGTTCGGCATCAGTGTCGGCGAAGCTCTCAATACATGCGACGACGAGTCTAGCCCTGGTAGGTACAGCCCCTCGTGAGTTGAAGCGGCATCGGACAGGCGGGCTTTACGGTGATGTGGTCACTGCGAGCTTTTCCAATCTGCAAAACCGATGACGGTGTGGAACGTTGACCAATGCAGGGCTCCAAAGCCCGAGCACGGGCAACTCCGCAACCCAAGGCTCCAACGAAGCCCGAGCACGGGCAGTCCGCCATGTGTCCCTCACTTGTAGCAGCTGCAAACCAGCTGTACAAGCTATCCGTCTATGCAGAATCAAGCGGACTGCAACAAAAAGCCGCAGGAGCTTTGCCCGCGGTGCACGTCTTGTACCAGCAGGAAGCGCAGTGTGGGTCACGTCGTCTCCGTTCAGCCCCATACATCGAAGATGACCCGTCCCTTGTCCTGCAAGTCCGTGAGCTTTGTGAAGCCTGTGGACGCATCTCCTTTGTCACCTTTGTGGCTAAATAAAATGGGAAAATTGAGGCTCATCAAGCTTGGCAGCCTTTTGCACTTTAACTTTGGCTTAAGTCCAATCAAATCAAGCTGCTCAGCATGTCAACCAAGACATTGGTAACATCCTTGGCCAAAGTGGAGGCAGAGCCACAGATGTAGAAGTATCCAGCTGCATCGCCGTCATCCAGAAGTCTCAAAATATCTGCAGAATTCCTTCGAAGAGCATGATACACGTACTCTTTCGAACTTCCGTCCGTTGGACGCGAGAGGGACACCTTTAGCGAGCACAGCCCCTCCTCGTGCCATCGCTGAAGCAGAGCCTTATGCAGGAAATCCGAATCATTCCGACAGCCGAAGTAGAGGTGCACCAGTCCTGTCTGCATGCCCTTCCTTCTGCACACCTCCCTTTCCTGCAAGAAACCCAGGAAAGGAGCGACTCCTGTGCCTCCGCACACGCAGGCAATGGGCTTCGTCGGATCTGGCGGGAGTCGCATGTGCGGCGCTTCCTTGATCTTGCAGATCACCGACGTGGCTGCTGCCAACATGGAGGAGCAAAGGCCCTCTCGGATACTTTCTTGACCGTTTGGCGGAGAGGCCGTGTATGTCGCCACGCGGCAACAGAGCTCCACATTCTTGCCGCGGGACATGGGAGAGGATGCAATGGAGTAAAGCCGCGATTGCATCTTCGGAGCCACTTCCACAAACCGGCTCAAAGTCACCTTTAAGGAAGCATACTCCTCGAAGACGTCCAGGATCGAAAGATGAGCCTTGCTCCAGCGGTCGTACTCCGAGTCTTCTTTGGTCAAGGTGAGCAGCTTCATCTTGGCAGCCTGCAAAAGAGGGGGGGGGGCGGGGCACAGCTGCAACTTGCGGGCAAGGCGGGCAGAGCATCAAAGCAGCAAAGCAGCAGGGCACAAATGGCACAAGCGCACGCCTCGCTGGCATTTTCCACGTGGGGCAAAAGCGAGGCCAAGGTTTCCTGGGACGGGAGCGCCGAGAGGTCAACGTAGTAGGAGAGGATCTCGCCAATGGGGACGGGTCTTCCTGCTAAGCCGCCAAGCGCAGTGCCAAGCTAACGCATCAACCCTAGCCCTAGCCCTGGCTGACTGGCTGAGCGCCGATTGCCCCAGGCGGCTTTCGCTCCTGCGGGCAACTCCTCGTCCTTCACGCCCTTGACGATCACCAAGGCATCGGACTGGACTCCGAGATGGTGACAGCAGCGGAGCACCTTAGAGCAGCTTCCTCCTCGGTCATCCCTTCTTGGTGTCGGCTTGCTTGTCTGAGCAGCTCACCCGTGCTTCCGCGTTCCTGCGAGAGGCATACAGCTGGCAGGACAGAAGGATGCCGTGTCCAGCAGTGGCAGTACTAGCACTGTAGGAAGGCTCTTCCAAAGCTCCTGGGGCGCACTTCAAGGTGGTCGCCACAGGCGTAGGAACAGCCATCGGGTCGTTCAATCACAATTTGTCGCACCGAAGGGCTGCTTGCATCGCTTTGTATGCAAAGCTCCTGGCACAAGGTCCCCCCGAACTACGTGTCTTTGCCAAGCTCGCCTGGCCTCGTTGATGCTGACAGAGCAGGTCGTGTATCCAAGCCTACATGGGAGCTGCGCATCACTCTGCATGAAGCTCTGCGTGAAACTCTGCGATCGCTGCCGCGTGGGCCGTAGGCCCGGCCGCCTTTCTGTAAAGTTGGCTTGCAGCGACGTGGCCTGGCCCGACGTGGAGCCAGAGCCGCCAGAGCCGCCGGCAGGGCAGGGCTCCAAGCTCAGCAGCTCGGGCAGTGCCTGGGGACCACCAGACGAGACGAGTTCAACGGAGGAAGCGAAGAGCGAAGGCTGCCGCGCTGGCCTCGACATGGCTTTGCCCTTCGCTTTCCTTCACGAGCTCTTCGGGAGACGAAGCAAACTGAGCGAAGACTGCCTGAGCTTAGCCCCACTCTTTGCAACACAAGTCGTTGAAGCGCATCTAGCTAAGTCCTGCGGGAAGATGTGCATGGAAGTCGCCTTGCGCCATGTTCGCAGCTGGCGCTCGAAGACATCGTTTTTGTCAGCCGCCTGCTCTGCGGAGGTGCTCGCACTTTACATGGCCCACGTTCGAATCTGTCATGCCTCCAAAGGCAGCAGCCGGTTTGCACCAGCACGGATCATCAGCTTCTCCACGTCTCTTGCGGACTGGCGACATCGAAGCGCACAGGGGCCCACATGGAATCTGCGAGCCAGGCTCCCAAGAAGCTCTTGCCTTCACGAAGGTGGACACCCAATTGGAATTCCCGACCTTCGCTTACAGGGCGCTGACTGTACAGTGGCCGAAGCAAGAGGTCCATGAGGAGTCGAGGCCGAGCAACACCAAGCACGGCAAAGCTGAGATTCCTCGATCCTGACTTCACAGCGAAAGCACACAGAGCCTGTGGAATCCCAAGTACAAGTGGCAAGTCGCAAGGGTCGCAAGGGTCGCAACCGCAAGGAGAAAAAGGAGGACCGAACAAAAACGTAGGCGATGAAGATAGATGTATATCAGGTATATCCCGACACAAAAACGTAAGCCCGTAGGCGATCCGAACCAAGTTGCCTTCCTCGGCCGCAGGGACTTCCGCGAGTTCCTTGAGGAAGTTCGCAGCGTTCCTAATCACGAGCACGACTGGGACAAGATCTGCTTTTGGGCAGGTCTTCTTCAAGCCAAGTTGCGGCGGAGGGTGGCCGTTGTATCTTCGAGGCAAGGAAGGGGGATTCAGAGCAAAAAGAAACTTCACATGGCTCAGCAGGCAGAAGAGGAGGCCCATGCTATGACACCGAGGAGCGTTGCCACAAGGACCAAGACGATGGGAACTTCACCAGTCTCGGATTTGATTTCCCCAGCCAGTAATGCAGCTGGCCTCACCTGGCTGCTGGCTGCTGGCTCTTTACCACAGAGACTGTCCGTTCACCCTTGGCCCGTTGGCCCCAAAATGCCATACAACGTACTGCGCCTCATCCAGGGATTTCAGTTCCACTGGAAATTCCCGCTGCTTGGCGCAGGCCACGAGATCCTGAGCAGCGCTCAACGTCGTCCCGAACTCGCCGCCCCACCTCGGTACCGGTAGCGGCGTGCGCGTCGGTAGCGAGAAGAGAGCCGCCGCTTGCGACTGAGGCACAGGACGAGCAGAGCGGGCCGTGGACCCGCTCCGCTGGACACGGACAGTAGACGGCCTCGCAAGAAGGCTCGGAGGAAGTCCAGGCTAGGCCTAGCGGGCCTAGGCCTAGCGCTTGGGAGCCCCAAATGTGTGCCCTGTGCGGGGCCGCGACTTCGTCTGGACAGGAAGGACTCTGTGGGATGAGCTGCAGCTGCGGCATCAAAGGCATCCTCGTGCAATTCTCCTCAGCTTCGATTCACTCTCATGAAAGTGACAGCACAGGCACAACGCAGAGCGTGGCAGAGCCCTGCTGGAGCTCCCGCGCTGTTCCCGCTCTTCCCTTCTGTCAGGATGCCGACGCCGGCAGCAAGGTCTGCTGCCGCCGGCTCGTCATACTCCCGGCTCGTAAAGTTCATCCACACGCCGCCACCCCTCACACGTGCACAAAGATGACATCTCCCTCTCTTTCTCACATTTCCGCAGAGCGCTTTCGGGTATCGCATCTCTGCGCGCGCGATCTCGCGCTCTCTTGCCGGTGGAATCGCTTTGACAAGGAAGCTTCCGAGATTCACTCGAGCATGCGGGTGCCTGTCGGCAGGGAGAGGTGTGGCGATGTCTTTCCCCAGTTAGAAGTGGACACAAGTAGACTCGAAGTTGAGGGGGGCCCCCGGCTATGTTTTGCAGCACTTCGGCAGGACTTCTGCAGACAAAAGGGCGGGCTTGTCCAGAGAGCAGCGCACGTAGAACTTCCTGGCGGCCAACTCATGGGACCCGGCCCGGGGCGGCGGAAGCGGCGGAATCCCCCCCAAACTTTTGAGGCTCTGCCTGAGAAGAATACATATCACAGTCTTGGCTTGCGTGATGGCGAAGAGGTTGCCTCAGGACAGGAGATGCTCACAACAACATTCATAGTTAGCTTCAGTCAGAGGTATTTCCCCGCCTATGCAGAGACGCCTTCCGCCACCAAAGGGAATGAACTGGAAGGGATGGAAGTCCCGCATCTTGGCCGGCTCAAACCGCTCTGGAATGAAGTCCTTGCTGTTGTCGCCCCAGTACTTCTTACCTCAAAGGGCCCGGCTGAAGTGGCTGCGCCTTCGCTGGCTGCTGGAAGAAAGGGCCCCGGCTCATGGAGATGCCCATGATGTGGATCGCCTATAACCAGCTCGAGCGCTGCCGAGTCGACTTCATCCCCGGCACCCCCCCCCGGGCTCCCGGCCACCCAGGAGTTCCCTCGAGAAAGGCAGAGTGTCAGAGTGCGAGATAGTGCGAGTTTTGTGCTGCGGTCCCTCGCCTCGGCCGGAGTGGCCTCCGGGGAGCAGCGTGTACTTCCCGCACTCCACGGGCTGCGTGAGCCCTCGCTGCGCCACCTCCAGTCGCGACCGTTCGACCGCACTCCTTTTGCAAGAGCAGCCCTCGCGCCTGCACGGGGGCACTCAAGCGGAGGGTCTCCCGGACGATCATGTCCAGGTACTTCAGGCGCCTCACCGAGCGTCAATTAGTCAAGCGCAGCCCCGCATGCCTTCAAATGCCTTCTGCCCGCCCCGTCCTCAAGTCTTCGCCCGTCGGCTCCCGATCATCGCCCTGAAAGACCTGGCGCAGCTCGGTATAGAGCTTCCTCAGATCCCAGTTGAGAAAGCCAAGCTGAGAAGACTTCTGGCAATGGACTCTGTGTCTGTCTGTAACTGAAGGTAGGCCCTTGCATCACTGGCTGCCGAGGTTCTTCTCCACTTGCGGGCTGCGGCCGATGTGGTACAAAGCCCACGTAAGGAGCAAAGTGGTCGTCTTGTGTCCCGCGACCAGCCTTCAGTCTAGGCTAGGGGAGCCATGGGAGCCGCAGGCAGGAGCGATCCGATGAAAACCAAATATATGCGGCGTCGGGAGCATGGTCAAGAGCTGGTCTTGAAGCTCCGACTGCGTGAAGCTGCGGCCGGTCAGGGGGCACTTCGCCGCGATCAGAGCATGCAGCCTCCGAGCAGAACACGCAGAGAACACGCAGTTAAGCGTCAGCATCAAGCAAGTGAAAGGTGGAGGAGGGGAGGGGGGAGGGCGCTTCGGGGAGACGCCGACGCCGCCGAGGCCACGGCAGGCTGTTGCTGGAGCCGGTGCTCTTGCCTTCCCTCCCGAGGGCCAGCGAAGAGAGGGAGAGGCTCAGAGGCTCAGAGGCTCCAAGCCGCTCTGCGCCTGCATGCCTCGATGATTTCATCAAGCATGCCGGTCAACTTGTCAAGCTGACTGCCGAGCAGAGCAGACTGCGTGAGCCGCTTGCAACGTGCAGCATATTAAAACATCTCGTGATGTGAGACATCATGAGTCTCCGCCTCTTGAACCAGCGCCTTTGCGTCCCCAAGACATCCTCAAGTCTACTGTGCAGCCCAGTTTGAGGATTGTCAACGCAGTGCTAATGCAACTCGGCTGCGAATGCGCCGTAGAGGCTGGTGCTGATGCCTGCATGAAGACAAGCTGAAGCCTCCCTGCGTCTCCCAGTTACCAGCATGCTTGCAATGCTGCAATGCTTGGCCATCCGCTGACTTCCAGCACTTCTTCGAAGAGCGGGAGAAGCTCCGGCATGTCCTTGTGTTTGAGAATTTAACTGCCATCTGCGAGAAGGCCCTCGAGTCTCGAGTAGTGGCAGAGGCAAAGCCTTGTAAAGCTGTCCAAGATTCTTCTGATTCCATGCATTGCAGATCGTGCCCAAACCCGACGTCACAAATGGTGTCCATGGTGGTTCGCTCGATCCAGTTCTTAGTCTCAAGATGTCGCAAGACCGTGCAGCACAGTGGGGGCCATCAGGTTTCCGCTTGCGGAAGTCAATAACTCTAGCCGTATAAGTCTAGCCTTGCTGAGGCTCGAAAATGTCGACGGTTTCCGTGGTCGTACTGATCTTCTCCTAGCATCTGCACCACTGCATCTGCGGCCTTGCGGCCTTGCGGCCTTGCAGCCTCTGCGGAGGGGTGGGGGCCGGTGGGGGGTCCGGGGTGGGATTGGTCCTTCAATTTCATGCCGCGCATGGCGAAGATGGGCACCAGCTTGTCAATGGCCTCCGGCGTCAGCTGCGCCTCCCAGCGACTTGCCAAAGGCCGAAGAGAACAAGGCCACAGNCCCGCCGCCCCCGCCCCGCCCGGTGCACGAGGCCTCTCCTGTCCGCCTGAAAGCAGAGCTCGTCTGGGCTTTCGGCTCCCAGCGCTGACCGTCGGCGATGAAGACGCCCTGCCCTGCCAGAGCCGGACAGCCGAAGACCTCGCAGCGAAGAGCGAAGCGGCGAAGAGCAGTAGCAAAGCACCAGCGGCAGATACCGGCAGCATCTGCTCCGGTCCGGCCTCTCTGGGAAGCCGCTTGTCGGGGATTTGGTTCACGATGTCCACGATCTCCGGATCCGCAACGACCTAAACCATTCCCAAGCAGCGCCCCAAACACACACACAAAATGACTCAGCTGTGAGCATCGCCAGGCCGAGGGTGGGGCATAGACCACATCATCGAAGATGCGCAGCTTCACGAGAGGCCCGTACCTGCCCAGTCGCTGCCCAGGCGCGGCGTTGCTCTCTGAGACGCTTAGATCCGCGCTTTTCCACCAGCGGAAAGCATTGGATCCAGAGGTCCGGGAGGCCTCAGCTGCACAGACCGCCGCAGACTGCTGGAGACTGAGATGGGACGATGGTGCAGGCCGAGGTGCAGTCTTTCAAATTCCCCGTTGTGGGGAGCGTCTTCCTCTCATGCGCGATTCTTCTCAAGTGCTCTCGTCAGAAAAACTTTCAGTGAAAGCTGGAAGCTGCGAAAGCTGCGAAAGCTGAGTGCGTGTGCAAGAGACAGAGGGACGGCGAGAGAAAGGTTTTGGCGTGCTGGCAAGCCACGGCTGCGGAGGATGCAGCACAGACCTGGCGAACATCGCAAAGGCTCGTCGGCTTTCCCGACCGGGCCGCGGGGCACGGCCGCCTTGCAGCACGCGAGCCAGCCAAGGTTCGCCAGAGGGGACCTCCGACACTCGGGGCACGGGGCAGGACTCGGGGCTCAGGGCCTCAGCCTGAGGTCTGTCTCAGGTGAGTCTGAGGAGTCTGCGGATGAGAAGATCTCCGAATTTGTAATGTGCATGGTTGCTGCCCCACCTCAGCTAGACAGCTCGGGCGGGAAGAAATGCCCTCACTCGTGATCAAAAATGCAGAATCGTAAGCGCAACATGACGTTGAACCCCGCGACTTCCACTTGAAGTTGCTGCCGTCCGTGCTGACCAACTCCAAGTCGATACTCATCGCCGGATTCTCGATGTTGGGCTTTGCCTGGCCCGTGGCCACCCCTGCAAGCCCCAACTCCCGCCTCCTAAGTCACTTCCGCCCGCACGGCAACGGTATAGTGCACCAATTGGGGCGGAGCCAGGGAGGGGGCTTCCCGGGCCGTGGCGCGCCTTCTTGCTGTCACTTGCCAAGGTCTTGACATAGACGTTCCGCACATCTTGGATGCTCAGAATCTCCTGGCCATCCTTCCAGTTTCGACGCGCTCTTGGCCACAAGTCATGTGTGTGTGTGTTTGTGTAGTGAGTGCGGGTCGGATCCTCTGCGAAGAGGCGTCGGGTCGCATTGCCGGTGCATTCCTCAGACTTGTTTTCTCCGCTCACCCGATACAAGCTGGTTGTTGGTCGAGGGAAAAAAGCGACCCAGATGCCTGGGGGAGTATCACACCCTGCCCCCACCCCCGATTTGGTGCCGAGCTGCAGCCGCACGGGCCAGCAACTTCGCCAGCGACACTTCCTGATTTTGTACGGCATGCCCCGAGAATCGCTTCGCAGCACCACTGTGCTGCCGTACTGCCGTACCGCCTCGCCAAGAAACCTGACTTCAAATTGTGACCCTCCCGTTCACACGGACCAAGCATCCTCGTCCAGCCGCAGCACCATGGTACCTGCTTTGCCTGGAACCGCCGAGCCAGAGTTCGAGACAGAACATGCCTTCTTTGCCTCATGCTCGGGCCGCTGCCGTCAAGCTGGTCGATGATTCCGAGCACCACGGTGTTGGCAGTGCAGGCCCTACCGCCTCAAAGCTCAGGAGGCGGCCGAAGTTTGTCTAAGAACTGCTTATAGCTTCTCGAAGGCTCCGCTCCGCTTCTTTTCGGCTTCCGCACCCTGTGGCGATTGCCCCTCCGTCTGCGTCTTCTTTTCTCCCCAGCGAGGTTGCCGCTGTGGCCAGCGCAGCCAGGCTCTGTGAGCAACGGGCCAAGCCGGAGTCTGCCAGACCGGCCGCACCGGCATCGGCAAGTCCCAGCTCCTGCTAAAGTCTTTGGATGGGCGCCCTCGTCTTCGTACCACCACGGCTTGTGATAGAAGTGACGGAGCAGCGCACCTCAAATGGGTGGGCGGCGAGCGCCTATGACGAACCAATCATCTTGCCTCCAAGCGATGTCAATCTCCAGGAAACCAGCATCCTCCAGCAGCCTGCAGTGCTCGTAGACGCCGGGATGGCCGTGGGCGACACGGTCACCCAGAAAGACATGGCCACCAGGCACCAAACTCGAATAGATCCCCTCAAAGACTTTGGCGTAACCGGAGCGGATCTGCTCGGGTCCTTAGGCAAACCAGCACAGCACTCGCAAACACCAAATCACCCTGGAGGACTCTCTCGCGCCTGCGGCCGTCGCAAGCCCGTGCTTCTCGGCGTAGTGGGCCGCAGGGGCGACGATGTGCCGCACGGCTTGGAGCGCGAGCACGCAGTCGTAGCCCGACACAGTGCCTGGGAGCAAAGAAAGGGCAAGAAAGGAAGAAAACCGGCGAGGCCACCTGAGGAAGGCTCGTGAGACAAGCTCTGGCGACGCCTTTGGCATGGACCCTTCCCGGCCTTCTGAGAGACCCGGCAGCGGCTCTCCACAGGACACTGCCGCAACAACATGATGCGCTTCCGGCACCTCCAAACCCAACGCTCTTGTCAGCTACTTGTACTCTGATGGCTCAGAAACCAATTGCGCATCACTCTGCCTCCGACGTTGACACTGCCGAAGCCTCCGCCGCCCGGCGCAGCTTGATCAGTGCTGTTCTCAGGCGACCCTTGCGTGCAACATCTTGCACTCCCGGAGCTGAAGTGATACATGCCACAGGCCTCGTCAGGGTCGATGAGAGTGAAGTGTGCCCGGGGATATGCTGCGGCTACCGCTGCTGCAGACCGCCCGGTTCCAGCTCCCAAGTCCACGACACGCTTTCCAGAGAGCGGCGGCAGGGCGTACACAAACTCGCCTTAGGCGATGCATGCTTCCTTCTAAGGAGGCGGGGCCGATCTTTCCCCTCTGTGCAGCATCTGCTAGACAGCCAAGTATCGCAGGCAGTCTTGGCAGAGGGGCAAGCGCCGCGCCATCTGCAGGTCGTACCAGTCGTCATCAGCCCAGAAACCCGACGGCGGCAGAAAAAGAAAGTTCTTCGTCCTCGGTTGCGACAAGTATGCCGTTGAGAAGCTACTTGTTTGGTAAAGGCATGTGAAGCTCGAAAACTTGGCGAAGCCGGGAAGCCAGGTGCTGCACGAAGCAACTTGGGAAGCTCTGCGCTTCTCTCGTCGGTCCAGATGCCTGCGACGTCATCGCTGCGAGCTTCGACTTAGCTTTGCCCCACGAAAACCCGCCCACGGCCTCAGAGTGATCCAGCCTGCACTTGTTCCAGCCAGGGCAGCAAGTCGAGCGCCGCAGGTCATGCGGAGACGATTATCTATAGGAGTGCGAGACAGCTGCGGACAGGCTTGAACCAGATCGGTTACCAAATCGTAGATTGCTCTTGACATGTGGCAGCCGACCATGAGCAATACGTCTGAAGTAGAACCAGGCGGCGTCGGGGAGCTTGCAGGGTAAGCTCTTGGTTGTCTGTCCTGGCAGAGGAGATTTGCGAGAGGAGAGCCCGGGCGATTCCACTTTGCTGAGCCGGGCCACTCTTGGCTCTCGCTTGGGCTGCGGTAGAGGAGCAGAGACAGGATGAGACAGAGGAAGCCGAAGACGGGACCTGAGCAAGCTCTCTAGTACGGCTGCGCCTCGGTTCCCGTCTGAGGCCGATGCCCAGGAGGAGCGACCGCAGCCCCAAAGCGTAGTCACAATCTGACGAGAACGGAAATGAGGACAACGACTCAAAGTCTCTCCGACCGACTCTCTGTCCGGCAGTCCGAGTTCCGCCTGCATCGCAGCTGGGACCTCTGCTACCCCCATGGGAAGCGTCCTCTTTGCAGCCCGTGAGCCATCCGGGAATGTAAGCTCCTGTTCTTTTTTGCTGTTTCGGAAGCACAGAACACGCCCACACCTGAGTGGAAAGCTTCAGTGTCCTCCGGCCATGCCCAGAAGGTTGATCGGGATCTGGGCGATGGCTGATGCAGCTGAGGTCTTCTCGGACCGCACCGAAGCCAGCATCAAACCAAAGGCCCCAGGCAGCAGCGCGGCACCCAGCATGTTGAAGACCCAAAAGGTGGAAACTGCCAGCCAGAAGTTCGTCGAGAAGCAGGCCGTGACGCCAAAGACCATGGCCAAAAGAGCACCTGACCGTTTAGGGGGGTGGGGGTGGGGCCCCCCCGACTTTCTGCACTTTGTGCCTGCGGCGAGCAACTTCAGCGTGGATCGCCCAGCCGCTCCCTTGTAGCCCCCGATGCTGTCGACGGCGCTTCCCCCCAAGAAGACCCCAAAGGTTGGAGCCGTAAGGGTGATGACGGCCACCAGCGTGACCACGAGACTGTGCACCTTGGCACACGCCGCGCCTTCAGACAGCCCGACGAGCCCGAGCTCCTTGAGCCGGAGCTGTTCCATGTAGGGAGTCGCCCAGAACTGCAGGCCACCAGACACAAAGAAAAGCGAAGACACGCAGAAGGCCATCAAGGCATAGACAGGAAGGTTCTGAACGTTCTGCTGTGAGGCGCTTGCAGGAGGACGTTGCGTTGACATCAAGCTGACCTCCGGCTCCTCCGTGAGCTCAACTTCTCTTGCGTCTGCCCAGTCCGCTTGGTCCACGAAGCTTCCGGACGGGACCGAAACGAAGGAGAGCCGCACCTGAGATCCGCTCGATCGGTGTCCGAGTAAACCCGGTGAAGTGGCGTTGCCGATGAACTCCGAGGCAGCGCACGCAAGGCACACAAACGTAGCCGCAAACCATGCCAGGTTCACGCAAAAGACCGTCACCCAGTCCTCCGAGTAGCCTTCAAGGAATCGCGGATTCGAGAACCGACTCGTTAAGGGTTTTCCTTACAGAGAGAATCCCGGATCCGAGCCCGTGCCTGCGACAGTGTAGCCGATGACGAGGCCAACTAGGGAGCTGGCCTGCGCTCTCGGGCTGTCGGCTTTTGCTTAGGAGGTGTGGGTGGGCGGTGTGGGGTGTGCAGGATGGCGAAGTGAGTGAGCAGAGGAGTGAGTGGGTGGGTGAGTGCGGGCGGCGGAGAGCGCGGGTAAAAGTAAGAACCCCACGCAGTGATGTGGGGAATTAAACCCAAGCTTTTCCCCAAACCTAAAGGCCTAAACTCTTGATTGCAAGGAAGGGGGCCGAAACGGGCCTGCATGGCACCAAGCCAGGATGCCGCCTGATCCTTCGGCGCATGCAGATCCACCCAGACGCTTCCGTACACGGCGATCCCGGCATGGCAGATCCCGGAGATGGCCCTCAGAAGCCCAGCTCTCTCCTATGCCAGCGACAGCTGCTTTTGAACTTTGAACCCAAGAGGCCGCGAAAGGACAAAGAGAGTGAAGACGGAATCGCCAGACTCGTGCATCTTCGGGCCCATCACCAGGCCAAAGACGCCGAGCATGTTGCCGACCTCAGGATGCTGTGGCAGTCGTTGATATGTCAGGGCTTTCTGACACGGCCATGCAGACACACCGACTGCGTGTGACAGCAGAGCAATCAAAGCACCCTTTGCATCCGAATGGGCGAGGTCGGGTCTGCAAGGTGCTGAGGGCTGCGCCAGACAGACCAGGAGAACGATCTTCACTTTCAAGCACTTCAGCAGGCAGGGAATCAACGGGGAGGCGATGGGTAGGAGCACGTACTCCTCAGATTATCGGATAAAACCACGAGTGTGCGGATGGTTCAAAGTTGCAGGAGCTCAGAACCGAGGAGTCATCTTTCGCACTTCTTGCTATTTGTTGCTTGCAAAGAAGCTTCCTGTCGACAGGGCGTCTTCCTCCTATCCTATAGCTTGATTTCCAAACAAATGCCGAGCTCTTTTGCCTTAAGANCCTTAAGATTCCCTCGATGATCCCAACTGAAACCGAGCCACCATCGCATTGATGTAGCCGATATCCTCTGTGCTGAAACCCAGAGTCTTATGGAGGAAGTCCACGAATGCCGCAAGCGCACCTTCAATGTTGAGCGCCGGGCATCGAACGCAAAAATACGTGGGCTGCCGCGGCAATGTACGGACAACTGCTGAGGAAGATGCCAAGGCAAACTACTGTACTATGCCGAGGGTTGTGCTGCGACCGCAGCCGACTGTTGCCATGCACGCTCAGGCATGCTCATCGAAGGTGGAATTGAAAGGAAGTGCTTTAGCCATGACAGGAAGTGTTGTTCTGTGGGAGGCGAGCCTCAATCGAGTCGTGAATTGTGAAGCTCAAGACTCAAGATAAAAGCACGGATATAGATCGATGCACCCGGGAAAAGTGGCCACGGCCTGAAGACTAGCCCAATCATACTCAAAACGTCGTCGTCAAAGACACAGCCCTGCTGCAAAATGACAACTTGCATCCCAGGTGCCTGAATCAAACTGAGCACAAGCGGAGAAGCCTGTAAACAGGAGCAAATATCGAAAAGGTGCCGCCATTGCGTCGACAAGGACGGCGACTTGGTATATCAGCACTCCGTCTTCAAGGCAACTGGTCACCTAGAACTACAAGACCTTGCTGTCCCTGATGCAAGTCCTATCTTTCGGCCTTCTCGGAACAACCGAAAGCCTGCTCAGACAACCGGGTAGCAAACGACAACATAGACTAAGCCGGCAAACGGCTGAGGCACANCGGCCTTCTCGGAACAACCGAAAGCCTGCTCAGACAACCGGGTAGCAAACGACAACATAGACTAAGCCGGCAAACGGCTGAGGCACAACCTCGTAATCCTCACTTGTGCGGTACAAGTCATTCGCAACATATCTGACGCCATCTCATCAGCTTCATCAACATCGTCATCATCTTGTCGTCACCGCCACCACCACCACCAACGCCATCATGGTCGTTGTTGCCAGTACCATTATGTTCATCATCATCGTCATCAGCATCGGAATCGTTGCGATTGCCAACACTTGCTTATTATCCTCGTTTGTTGTTACGATCATCCATCATCATTGTCATCGTCATCATCATCATCTTCATTTTCATCACCGTCATTGCCGGTATGTTCTTATCATCCTACCATCATCATCGCCATAATCCCTTCCAACCATCTGCCTCTTCTCTTCGTGGTTGCCCCCATGATCGTGACCTTGATTACACGCATGTTTGGCTGCCCGATCGTGATCATCAGACGCATAGGATGAATTTCATCGCCAGCGCCAGCAACGATATCCTCACCAACTTTGTTATGCATGCAATTTTTTTATGTTGGCACTGCAATGAATGTAGAGCACAAAGACTGTATCTTGACTCGGACTCACGCATTCATGCTGGTGATGACCCTTTTTTCCAATCAGTCGCGCTTTCGCATGTGCCGAAACATGTCCGAGAAGAACGCACGACCTGGCGTGCGAGAATGTTCAAAATGCTTTCACCAGAACCCTGTACCCCTGGAAGCTTGTCTTGGGGATCAAAGTTCAAGGTTTTGAAAGTTTCTTTTGCGAAGGGTTTAAGCTTGACCGTTTGTCTGCAATTTGTGGCTTGAACATGCTGCATAAGTGCGCCTTCGCTTGTTGCGATGTCCCTTAGGGGCAAACTGCCGACGATGAGAGGTCCAGGTATCGCGTCCGCAAGCACATGATGGCGTTCCCTCTTACATAATGGAGGGAGGATTCCTGGAAGCCTCGGCTGAGGGGCGAATGTGAGTGCACATACATGTCAGTGCGGCATGTACCGCTGGCAGAGACAGTCTTGCATGTTGTTGTAATTTGATGTTTGTCCAAAACAATACGTTTTGGCTCAAGTGCCTTGTTCTTAGCTGCTAGGTGTGCCAAGTGTGCACGGCAGTCAGTAGGTGTGTAGCTCTTGAGTTGCACGCCTGCGGTCGGTCGTACGACGCGGCGGTGCCTAGGGACTGGGAGCGTGTTGCGAACTCGCGAAGCACAAAACAGTTGCGCTGCTGTGATTGCCACTCTGTGTGAGGTAAGCGCAAGTCCAGTTAGGGTGCTTCACAATATACAAGTAGGTGCAGCATTGTGTTCTGTTACACGAGATAGTTTTAAATAAACAAGGTCATACATATATGGATCTATTACATATGTTGACACAAGCTTCGTGAGTTAGTAATTTGAGCAATTTATCTTGTATCACACCATATCATCTCATAAGGCGTTGTGTTGTGTTGAACGTTGTGGTATGATTCAGACTGTTTCTTTGCAGGTTCATGTTGGCCAATAATAGGCTAAAGCATAATCTACCTACCGGATGGTATTAACCTGTATTCTGTCATAAATACATTTCACATGTGGTTCTACATTATCTTATCGTTGTGTATTATATCACACTTGAAAAGGTATGCTGTACCATGTGATCTTATATTCTGTTGTATTGGAGCATAGAGTATATTGCATGGTAACATACGTTACTATATTCATTTTCAACATGTTTCGCCGTATCATGTGATTTTACGAACATAAAGATTATATACAACGATGTAACTCACTGTGCTATGGTATACTCAATATTCTATGTTACGTGTTATGTACTGCATAAGTATTGTAAATGTATTGCATCTGCATATTATCTGTATTGTATATGTATCGTATATGTAGTGTATATGTAATGTATATGTCATGTATATGTCATGTATATGTTGTGTATTGTACAGTCTTTTATGTGTGTTGAGCTACATGTTGTTATGCCTGTGAGTTTGCGCTATTGTTCTGATCTACTTTAACTTTAATCCTGCCATATCTTTGTCTTATTCTATGTCATATCATCCCCCATTGTGCTCTATCATATTAAGCTTATACGTTTAGTCTTATCTATTTGTAAATTGTGCTCATTAGCTGTCCGCACGAATGGCAGTTAATTCCCCGGTACCTTGCCACAGACCGCTGCCCCAACAGCTTGCTCCAGAACTTCGCAAGATTCTGCTTCACCCGTTTGTTTTCCAGCGGCCTGAAACAGATGACGAGATCAACGACAACTCCTTCGATCCAGCAGCGACGGCTGGTTTCAAGTTCCACATGTCGGTTTTCCCTGCATTTCATTTTGGCTACCCCAACATACATGAGAATCGACATAGAAATGTAAAATTAAAATGGAAGGCCCTCGGGGTCTATTTTCAACGCCCTGGCGTCGAAGTGAATTCCGACGCACTGATCTACAGGCCCCTCCCCTCTACATTAGTTAGTCGTAGGGCTACCGCCTTAGAGCCTTAGAAATTGCGATTCTACCTGCCAGTACTTCCTCGGCGCAGTGGGGAAGATGCTAAAACGTAGAGGGAGAGAATCACGCGCCCATATATCTCTGTAAATTAATAAACAAATGTATATATATATATATATACATATACACACGAGTATGTATATCTGGCTGTGGTTATAACTATGTGAGTTTGTTGTTTTCCTATGCATGCATGTATGCACACATTTCTGTATACATGCATGGCCCAGCGGCTGCCGGCGCGGCTGCTTGGTGCGCCGCCGTCGCGCGTCCAACACCAAAGACCTTGGACCCCGAAACAATGAAGACCTAAGCCATACACCCTGCACACCTACAGACAAGCCGTCATAGACCTCGATAAACATCCCCCATGCAAACCTTCTGAAACCCTTCAAAACCTAGCCTAAAACTCCGCCTCCAACCCCACAACGACCACAACCTCGAAAGGCCTTCAGGATCGCAGCTGTCGCGAGTATGATGCAGGCTGTGATGATGCCTGCAGTGCGAAGGTCCGTCCTCAGCTTGCACGGTGGTGTCGGGTGGGTGAGGTGGTTGGTAGGAGAATAATATGATGCTGCAGTAAGATGATTCGAGATATAATCAAGGGACTGTGTTAAATGACACGAGCCCAATGAGCCCCTAATGTTCAGGATGCATTTGTGAATGCAACAATGCCGAATGGCATTGGCTCAAGACTGGACGACTGCTTGCAGCACAAAGGAAGCATACTGCTGTGTGATTGGGGANATTTGTGAATGCAACAATGCCGAATGGCATTGGCTCAAGACTGGACGACTGCTTGCAGCACAAAGGAAGCATACTGCTGTGTGATTGGGGAAAGTGATTGATCTTGTTGTAGGTTGCTCTAACTGTCTAGATTGCACACCGGAATTTTGCACCTTCACTCATTCACTCCTATTCACGTCTGGACTCTTTACGAAAAGCTAATCTTCACATGCGGGGTTATCCGGTCCTTTAATTTGTTATATGCTAGATGCTAGGTGCTATATACTATGCCTTATGTACTTTCCACCATACCACACACTAAATACTATACATAATATAGTATACACCATATACTCTATACTTTATACTTTATGCCCTGTACAATATAGTATACAGTGTACACTACTCAATTTACAATGGATTATATACTATACCGTACTTTGTACTATATTATACTATACTTCACGACACAACTATAAATTGTTCTATAGCACATACTGTGGACTACACAAGAGACTATACTAAAGACTAAGCTAAGGACTGTACTATGAACTATACTGCATACTTGACTATACAGTCGAAAAACACGACACTACACAGTATACCGTTTACTATACTACATGCCACACTACATACCATGTGCTGTGTGCTGTATGCAATACGCCTTTTCGATATACTATACTGCCTAAGAAACTATATATATATATATCACATCCTGGACTGTACTTCACGATACTATGCTATGGTATACTGGTGCCATGTCTGAATGTAATACGTTGCCCCACTATGTTATATGAAATCTCAATAGTCTGTCTTGCATATGTTTTCATACAATATAATATATGTTAATACAAGTAGGTGCAACATTGTGTTATGCTACACGAGATAGTCTTAAATAAACAAGGTCTTACATATATGGATACATTACGTATGTTGACACGAGCTTCGTGAGCTAGTAGTTTCAGCATCTTATTTTGTATCACATCATATCATCTCATAAGGCGTTGTATTGTGTTGAACGTTGTGGTATGATTCAGACTGTTTCTTTGCAGGTTCATGTTGGCCAACAATAGGCTAAAGCATAATCTACCTACCGGATGGTATTAACCTGTATTCTATCATAAATAAATTTCACATGTGGTTCTACATTATCTTATCGTCGTGTATTATATCACACGTGAAAATGTATACTGTACCATGTGATGTTATATTCTGTTGTATTGGAGCATAGAGTATATTGCATGGTAACATACGTTACTGTATCATTTAAAACATGCTTCGCCGTATCATGTGATTTTACGAAGATAAAGATTATATAAAACGATGTAACATACCGTGCTATGTCATTTCAGATTATTCTATCATGATAGCTTGCATTCTGTCTTATTTGCTTGTTTTGTATGGTATACTCAATATTCTATGTTACGTGTTATGTACTGCATAAGTATTGTAAATGTATTGCATCTGCATATTATCTGTATTGTATATGTATCGTATATGTAATGTATATGTAATGTATATGTTGTGTATTGTACAGTCTTTTATGTGTGTTGAGCTATATGTTGTTATGCCTGTGAGTTTGCGCTATTGTTCTGATCTGTGCTACCTTATCTACTTTAATCCTGTCATATCTTTGTCCTATTCCATGTCATATCATCCGCCATTGTGCTCTATCATATTAAGCTTATACGTTTAGTTTTAACTATTTGTAAATTGTGCTCATGAGCTGTCCGCACGAATGGCAGTTAATCAATCCCCCGGTACCTTGCCACAGACCGCTGTGCAAGAACTTGCGACTCCCCAACAGCTTGCTCCAGAACTTCGCAAGATTCTGCTTCACCCGTTTGTTTTCCAGCGGCCTGAAACAGATGACGAGATCAACGACAACTCCTTCGATCCAGCAGCGAAGGCTGGTTTCAAGTTCCACATGTCGGTTTTCCCTGCATTTCATCTTGGCTACCCCAACATAAATGCAGAATCGACATAGAAATGTAAAATTAAAATGGAAGGCCCTCGGGGTCTATTTTCAACGCCCTGGCGTCGAAATGAATTCCGACGCACTGATCTACAGGCCCCTCCCCTCTACATTAGTTAGTCGAAGGGCTACAGCCTTAGAGCCTTAGAAATTGCGATTCTACCTGTCAGCACCTCCTCGGCGCAGTGTGGAAGATGCTAAAACGTAAAGGAAACCACGCGCTCATATATCTGTATATATATATTATATATATATATATATATATATATATATACATGCATTTATGCCCACATTTCTGTATACATGCATGGCCCAGCGGCTTGGGGTGCCGCTGCTTGGGGCGTCGGCGCCGCCGCTTCCGGCGCCTAGCGCAAACGTAGTTTTCGCAGGTTGAGCATTCTAAGCTACTTAAGACTCGGGGATTGCATTACACATTTCTGACTTGTAATTCCGAACCTTGCGATCTCCCAAACCGAAGTGTTCACAGCATCTTAACGGCCCAACATAGAAAAGCTGAACACCGAAAGCCCTCAAGCCTAAGCCATGAAATCTTGAAGACCGAAGCCATAGACCTTGCACACCTTCACGCCCCGGAACCCCAAAACTCTCAAGTTTACAAGCTGGCAAGCCCGTAAAGACACCGATCGAAATCCCCGTGAAACCTTTTTCAACCCGTTATTTACCTTCATGAAACCCCAAGACCCTAAAACCCCGCCCCCAAAGCCCCCGACCTTGCGAAAAGCCTTTGCAACAGCGCCACAACACACCGTGAGCACGAGTACGACGCCGATGGTGATAACGGCGACTTTCCTCAGATTTATGGCCATACATAACCGAGCTTAATATAGTAAGACTGCTCGTAACAAACAGAACAATATCAACATAACGCCTTGTTGACGGTAATAGCGTGGAATCAAAAACTGAACATAGTCAAGTAGTTGGTATCATACAAACTATACTGGCATGTTGACATAAACAAATAAAACACTCAGTAAATGAGTGCAAAAACCCTGGTGAACAATAACGTACGACAACAGTTGGAAGTAAGACTGAAATAGCAATGATAACTGATGTAGAAGCAGTAGCAGTTGCCTATCAGTTCTAGGATAACTACAGTTTTGGTCTGTCCAGAGTCGTGGGGGCTGATTCCAGGAACGCTTCCAAAGAGTACTCTCTAGGCTTCTGTTTATGGTTCATGCACTTTCTGCGTTTGCGCAATCTTTATGATTCTAGATATGGGTATGGGTGCTGCTTGGTGATAAAAATGTGCTAACATCACATCAAATCGTATTGTCCCAGAAATACCTAGATGTGGGATTTGTTCAGCTGCGCACCTTCCGCCCCCTGCGGCCATTTCCCCCCAGTCCACACCTAGGTTGCATGCTGGTATGGGTGAGGTGGTGGTGGGGCAATCTCATGCTACAGCAATATGATCATCTGAATACGAATTTTATTGCGATGTTAATGATCAATGACCTGATTTTTTGCCTTAACCTTCCACTTCAAACCCCATACCCAGATTCTAAACCATAAAGACCATGGAAACAAAGAACGTACCTCAAACATGAAAACACAAAATTACGCAACCAGGTATTGGCGCATACCTCCTCTTCTGCTCCTCACAGCTTTTGGGAGTAGAGCTAATGTTGCACCCAGATTAGCGTGGCTCTCCTCTTTAATGTTGAATTTCCCGGGCAAATTCTGCGCACGGACATTGTTTGGGCATAGTGCTGTGTCCGTTTCTTTTGAATTTCCCTTCTGCTGGTGGCTTCGACCGGCCTGAGACTGCCCCTCTTCGGCCCCTGGGCTCAAATGAGTTTCAACGCTTTTTCAAGGTGGAGACCCTTTTTTCAAGGCTGGGACTCCTTATGAGGTCTCAGGCGGGCTCCGAACAGGATTTTGAAGTAAGTATGTCTTAGCCCCATGTGGGCCTCATGAGGTCTTAGGCTAGCCCTCAATTGGGATTGTTGGGATTGCATGGTAGGCTGGGCAAACGAGGATGAAGAGGATGCTCAGACTGGCTTTGGTGGATGTTGTGAGGTCGTGCTGGCTCGGAAAAGGTTTTGGAGGCTTTTCTGGCTATTTTGGCCAAAGAGGATTTCGAAACTGCTTTGATGAGTTTATGAGATCTTGGGCTGGCTCGGAAAACGATTGGAAAGCTTTGTGGCACCAAAACCATGGACACAGCCTATTTCAGCTTCTCTTCATGCTGCTAGACTGGCAGAAAAGGTGCGCGAAAGAGATTGCATCTTTCGTCTCCTGATGGACAATGTCAACATCGTCACGAGGCTTTGGAGTTTGCGTGACATACTGCAGGAGTGGTACCAGGACCGCCATGCGAGCGCTTGCACAAGTTGTGTTGTATCTTACCTACTGTGCATCGTGGGGCGGTCATGAATCAGGGTGTCCGGTTTCTCGCCTTTCGTCTGGAATGCCGCTCTGGTTTGCCATCCGGATGACTTTGGATCTTCACTGTTCGTGTGGCTTTCCTCTGTGGTGACGGCGTTGCAATTAAACTACAACCCGAAGACCCTCAAGCCCCAGACTCTTCTGCCCCAAATTTCAAGCAGACTCGGTCCCTGAGCGGGCACAGCAATTATTGATTGAACTCTTGGGCCAAGGGCAACTCTAACGTAGCTTCGTGTTTGGGGAGTACTGCATCTGCTTAATTGATGTTTGTACCCTGCAGGTATTGCCCTTCTCTCTCACGTCCACGGAACTCACCGACACATCCTAAACTGTCTAACCCTGATCATGACACCCCCCTTGGACACCGTCCTCAGCCTCAGCCGCAGCCGTCGGCAGGAAGAAGAGCGCCTCATGCAAGCCTACAAGTGACCTCTGCAAAAAGCCTGTCAAAATTTTTGCTGAGGTACAGCAAGGAAGACGTGCACCCGGTGGAAGACGAGGCCCTGACCAGCCTGACCACAGCATTTCTCTCTCTCTCTCGCTATCTCTGTCTCTGTCTCTCTCCATCTCTTCATCTGTCCCCCTCCGCATTTCTCCATATTCGCCAGGCTATCTCTCTCTCTCTCTCTCTCACTCTCGGTCTGGTCTGTATCTGGTATCTGTAGTCTGCCTGTCCGTCCTTCTGCCCTGTCTGCCTGTCTGTCTATCGATCTGTCTAGCTATCGATCTTTCTATCAATCAACCTGCCTACCTATCTACTTACAGGTCTATATATCTATCCATGTATATCCATCCATCTCCATCATGCAAGCAAGCGTGACATAGATGTTTCGCAGGCCACTTTGCTATGAGCTGAATCGGGCTGCTACCCATCTGGCCAAGCAAGCGGTAGCAGAGGAGCGGTTGTGGCTGAGAAGCCAAAGTTTGCAAGAGAGCAACGGAGGGACGGAAAGAGTCTTTCAGGCTGTCAGTCAGAGCCCTCAGCAGCTCAAGTCCGCGGCGGGTGTGCTCGGGACAGACCTTCTCATCAACACAGCCACTTGGCTGGAGAGTTTCCAGAGCCCGGTTGGCGCTTTAATGTTTGCTCCGCCGTATGCAAGGGATGCCCACAAAAAATAAACCACAGCCCATGGGCGGGTCTTTCAGAAGCGTCACCGATGATAGTCGCAACGACTGGTCTGAAAGCAGCGCCAACGGAATCATCATCATCATCATCGTCGCTCGTCACCACCACCACCACCAACAACAACACCACCACCACCACCACCACCACCACCACCACACAAGATGCGTGTTGCCATCAGTGCAACCGGCGACGCACTCGCCGACCTAGTTCCTGTCGCATTGTCTGGACCTCCTTGACTGCGGTACAAACAAACCACCACCACCACTCTCATCGTGATCCTCAGCCTCATCCTGATCCCGATTGCAAACGCCACTGACATCTGGTGAAGCTGGATACCACTTTATTCAATCGAACCAAGCATATGCCGCACCGAGGGCGCTGCAGATGCACCAACAAGAGCATTCCCGGGCCGCGTCCTGCGCCACCTTCGAGGCTGAGGACTTCTGCTGCACAGGCGCTTGCCGAAAGCTCATTAAAGACAAAGCATACTTTTCGCCCTGACTTGTGCACTCGTGACACAATTGAAACTGTGAAGGCATTCCAGTTGCGACCATGCGGGTGTATGTACGCAGTGGTGTATGCGCTTGTGTGCATTGGTATAGGTATGCCTCTGTATGGGCAGGTGCATATGCGCATGTATGCACGTATGCACACATGTGCATGTGTATATGTGTATGTGTACATATATGTGAATGTCCATGCGTTTGTATGAACTATAAAGTATGTATATGTATACTGACAACATTGTAGGCACGTGCACATGCACACCCACATGCAATTGCATATGAGCATTCACATGCAGGCATGTATGCATGTCCGTATATGTATCTACTACCGCAGGACTACTCCGTCACGCTGGCCATGTAAAACGGACCTGCGGCCACTCTGCGTCTCCGCGGCATATGTTCATGGTGTACTAAAAAGTCTTCATCCGTATGTCGACACTTCTGTCCCGGGATGATGATGATGATGACGACTTCGACGGCGAGGATGACGGCGATGAAATCATGATGTTGGTTTGAAAACGATAATGACACTTGTCAGTACTCTCTGTACAATACTGATACAGACGATTGCAAGGACGATTCTGTTGCCGATGCTTTACGATATGACGTAAGGCTTATCGAGTGCTGGCCATTTAGACGTCCTTTATCACATGCGAAGGTGTGGTGGTGACGATGACGATAACGACGATCAGGGCGATGGTTAAGATGATAGCCATGAAGTATCGCTGGAGTGAAGTCCGCACCGTGCGGGCAAGAACACTCTCTCAAGATATCTTGATTATTATGCAGGCCATTCTCGCTGCCACTTGCAGCGAGGCACCTTCTCATCGTTCACGCCGAAGGCCACGGGCTGCGCATGTGCCAAGCTGCTAAGGCAAGCCGGGAGGCTCTCTGCCCGGAGGCCGACATTTGCCAGTGTTCGGGGCTGGGGGCTCGTCGTGAAGCGCTAAACCCGGCCTTCATGGTGACATTGATGACAACGGGCAAACGGTCTTTAGGGTTCTAGGAAATGGCACCTATCAATGTGCGTTCCCCAGTCTACCACACCGCATGCCTGCTGCATGACGAAAGCCATGGCGCTGGTCAAACATCGAGTGTCTTCGTTTTGATGTGTCAGAATCTCAGAAGACCTCAAAAGAGCTCCTCGCACAATGTCCTGCCTAGTCAGGTTTGACAGTACGGCTGAGGCCTTTGACAAGCTTCAATTCGGGTTTCGGCAACGAGGATCTAGACATGTCTTCCTCAGGTGGGTAAGATGAAAGACTCGAGTCAGACCCTCAAACGAATTTCTTAACTACCTCGCCAAAGCTGCTGGTTGAAGTTCGTGACTCTCAAGGTCAAGTCCCTGAGTGGCTGCAGCATGCCGGTTTCACAACCGTAAGAAAGAAGTGTAAAAAGAATGCCTCCCGGAAATGCTTTCCTGGAGAAGTTGATTGAGGTTGATGGGGGAATGTCTTGGATTGAGCGCACGTTTTCGGTGGTCCGGCTTTAGAGGTTGCAAACGTTATGGCAGTTGATGGCTGTGAACCCTCCCCCCGTGCAAAACACGAAGCGCATCAAATCCTGACCTTCCACAGAGCTGTGCTCAAGGAGTCGGGGTGCCGAGACTTTGGGGCCTTTGCCGTTTAGTCCTTGGACAGGGGCGAGCTCAATGCAGGGCAATCAGGTACAGCCGGTGCAGGTCTTCCAGCAAAGGGATCCAAAGGCCGCATCGGCGCACCAGCCAAGTGCCTCTCCATCCGCGCAGGTGGCGACGTCCCCGAATCTCGGGAAGGTCGCGTCCTCACAAACCTGGTTGCAAAAGCCTGGGCAGCCGCTAGGGGCATCCCCGGAGTCGGTGAGATTGGTGCATCCGCAGCTCTCAGGACAGAGACGCGCCAGGGGTGCAAAAAGCGGCTCGTAGCCATCACACCATCTCACATTCCTTACAACTTCGCGGTTCCAGCGGCTGTTATTCAAGGCAGGGCAGCCCTGCGCCTTCATTTCCTGCATCATTTCTGCGATAAGAGCGCCCACAGTACGATCGCCCACAGTGCTGCTGAATAGAGACTGGCCTGTGTCGTTCTCAACTGCGCTCGGATAAGTATCCCAGAAGGCATCCCAGGCAGGAGTTGCGTTTGTTTGTATATCCACACAGGAACGTGCGGGATTCTTGTCAGACTCTTCCACACATCTCAGGGGACAGCCTGAGGCTGTGGTTTTGTACCAGCTGTTGCGGACCTCACCTGAGCAGCAGGTCTTTCCGCATACAAAGCGCACCAGTGAGCCAGAAGCCACGTCGCACAGATGGGCCATGTCCTCGCAGGAGGTGTTTTCGGGTAAACCTTGACCAGCCAAAGCCGAGTGCCAGTACGGAGCAAAGTATCCCACCAAGCCCGGAGGTGTGTTGCCTGGTAGGAAAAACTGGTCGAAGTCTTCACACCAGGAAGTGATGGCCTCTGCAGCCTCCTTTAGTCTCAGCATCCGCTGTTGCTGGAAGCGTTGGAGGTCGGGCTGCATGAGAATGTATTTCGATGGCTCCCCATCTTTCATGTGAAATTCCTCAACAGCTCGCTGGCTTAAAGTTTTTCCTCCGACGTCTGCAAAGGCCACAGTAGGGAAGCCGACAGTGAGCTGGATGTCCTCCAAAACCGAAATAATCGCAATCAGGGGAATGGAAGCGAGAACTAAGTTGAAGCGTACCCCTCTTCCTCTAGCTGCTCCGCAATCCTGCTTCCCTCTACCTCCTCCTCCTCCTCTTCCTCCTACACCTGCCACTACTTCCAGTGGCAGAGCTACCACTACTGCTACTACTACCACCACCACCACCACCACCACCACCACCACCACCACTACTACTACTACTACTGCTGCAACCACTACCACACCCAGTACCACTGCCACTACCACAACTACGACGTCTAATACGACGAAGGAAAACTGCTTGGACTGCTGCTGACTGCTACGGCGACACCATGAAGAGATAGCGCGTTTTATGCCACACCCTTTCGACTCTGTAAGCGCATGAAGGGGCGCTTCGTTGAGTGCCACCACGAAGTCTTGGTTCCCGGCGCAGTAGGCCTTCTTCACCCGTTCCATGGTGCGGCCCAGCGGCTCCAAAAGGCTGAACCAAGGCCAGCAAAGCAGCGCTGCCATGAGAAGCAAAGTAAACACCGACTCCGCCTGACTCCGGCGGCGGCTGTAATGCACCTTGATGGCCTCTAAATCCTGGACCTTCAGTTGCAGCTTCTTGGGCATCAAGGTAGCAAAGATCATCTCGTCAACTTGGAGGATGGCACCCAAAGCCTTGCTTCGGCAGACTCTGACTCTCTGACTCTGTCTTCGTCGCATGAGCAAAAACAACACCGAACGGCTCACAAAAGGGGAAACTGAACGCGCGCACATTTGCGCAGTCGCGCACTCCCGCCCAGCCGGGGCCCCCGGCCACCGCGTTCAAGATCAGGTCCTCAATGGAGGTGGTGCCAGCAAGCCAGAGAATGCCAGCGTAAAGCAGGGCCAAAGCAATTAGGGCCCTCAGCAGGCGAAGCCCACAGTAGGACCAGAATCGCATGTAGGACATCGAAAGGAACCGTCCCTGATGAGATTTCGTCGTCTCAGCACGGGGTATCTGCACCACTGCCTCTAACGAGAGCCCGATGGTGCGGAGCTCATTTCCAACGTAGAGGCACCTCCGATCCCACACAACAAGAAGAGGCTTGCGGCTAGGACCTGCTAGGAAAAAACGGACCGGAGCTACCTGTAACAAACTTAAACTCGCTGATACTGTCGCCAAGGGACCAGAGGAAGATACAAAGCATCGACAGTAGGATGCCGGGTCGGAAGCCCTCGGTCTCAAACTTGTCTGCATCAAGACCGAGGAAGTTGTTGATGTCCTGCACCAAGCCTGCCTGGGTTAAGCTAAGGGCGAAGCTGTGCTGTGCTAGAGCTGAAGAGCTACAACGAGGCTCCTTTGCCTGGCCTGGGCGTTTGAGAGAATCAAGCCCCCGTCGTTGTTGCAAACACGCGCTGTCAGGCTTGTCTTGGCAAGGTCCATGTACTTCGAGTCGTGTGCTGCGCTGTTCCTCCACTCCTGAGCTACAGTCACCTGAGCTTCATCGAAGGGATCCCCCAGGAAGGATGGCGTAAGCAGGATCGCGCAGAAGGCGATCTGCATCCCGGCGCTGGCAATCAGAAGCAACCAAGCAATCACCAAGTCGATCCAACCGACGCTCGCATGACCTGCGACCAGCACCAAGTTCCAGGTGGTCTCAAGGAAAGCAACCGGGTCCATCGTATCTTCGAGCGCAGTGAATGTAGGATCTTGAACTTCCGTGTCTCCTTTCGCCCTTTTTGGCGGGCCATGTCCGAGCGCAGGCATTTGCGGCCGGTCCTCCAGACTTCCCCGCGGCGCGAACCTCGTCGAAACGATCCCTGCGGTGCCCTTGCCGCCGCCCTGCGCGGAGCCCTGCGCGGAGCCCTGCACCAGCTCGACTTCGAGTCGATGTTCCAGAGCGGTCAATCTGGACAGGCACCTGCGTGCGACGCTAAGCTGTGCAACAGCTGCAAATTTCAACATCTACGACTCTGGGACTCATTGGAAAGGTGTAGTGTACCGGTGTACCGTAGACCAGCCATGGCACAGCTCCAGCTTCGCATCCAGCTCTGAGCTGAACTCCTGGCGTAGTCGCCGCTCCAGGTTCGCGATGTTCTTCTCGAGTTTGGCTGCTGACATGGCATCCAAAAGCTCTGCGCAGATCTTCCGATGCTACCAGCTACCAATACCAATCTCAGTGATCCCTTAACGATATGGTAAGTATTCTCTGCCCATGCCATTGCCATGCTCCGGGGCTCAGTGGAGAATCTGCAGAATCCCAAATAAACAACCGGATCTTGGGGGCAACTTCAGCATCTCCAGGCTCTCGGATCAATGCCGGGATGGACGTTGCAAGAAATCCCCACTCTTCGCACACACACACACACACACGCGCGCGCGACCCTGGCCCCCGTTAAAATGCTGCTATTCTGATTTGATTCGCCTTCTTCGGGGGGGGGGGGGNGGGGGGGGGGGGCAGTGTATTGAGGCAAGGAGTTGATCGAGGATCGGAGTATGGGTCCCAGCTCGAGGAGTCGGGAGTTCTGTGTTTTGGGCTGGGTGCTCTATGCAAGGTCACAGGTCTTTCTGCCAGCAGTAAGCTTTAGTGAAAGCAAGCTCCCTCCTGGCTCTTTGTGTACTTTGTTTCTTGGTGCGAGGCTGCCAACAAAACAGTCGCGCGGTCGGCAGCTCTTGGGGCCTGACCGCCTGTTGACACGTGCAGTCTCTATAGAAGAGAAGACGACAAGAGACAGAGGTACAATGCTCGCCAAGCCTTCAAGGCCTGCAAAAGAACTCTGCTCTGCCGCACTGCCAGGTCCGGGCTGCCTCGAGTTTCATGACGGCGCCCTCCGCCCGGCCCTCCGAGGAAGTGCCTAGGCGTCATCCTGCACACGCTGTTCACGGATTGCAGGCTCCTGGCACCTGGGGCTTTGCAGAAGCGACGGAGTGCTGGGGGCTGGTGGGCTTCCCCCAAAAGCACGCTCCGCCGCTCCGCAAACGCACGCTCATCTACTATGCACTTCAATCAGCTCTAAGATTTATTGGTTGGAGTCTCTCTCTCTCTCTCTCTGGGTGCAGGACATCGGGACACTCCTCGGAGTGTCGTCGAAAGAGCCCATCCATCAAGGTCAGGGCTTGTGTGGTCGATAGGTTTCTGAAGACAATAGGCCTAAGGCTTCGGACCTTCAAAGATTGGCTAATTGGAGGACTCTACGCTCCGCGCTTTGCCTTGTTTGACGGCGTCAACAGCCGGAGCTCTCGGGCGCTTCACGCAAGGGCTCTAAAAGCGCACAGCGCACGGGAAAAGAAGAGCTGTTTGACTCGCCCGGATTCAAGTACCACTGGAGCTCCACCAGGGCTTCAAGAGGCACCTCTTTCGTCAGGAAAGACTGCATGCTCTTCATGAAGTCCTGCGGCAGTGAGTGCTCTGTTCCAGGATCGCCAAAAAGTTCGAGGGTTTTGCACAGGGTAGCCACAGTGAAACCCGTTAAGCGTCTTAACTTAAGGCTTATCGACGTCCTCCTCGTCGAGCATCTTCGTCAGATCCTGCGCGGCATCCAATAAGTTGGTTTCAGGCCTCAAACCCTGGTATGGCATCGGAATGAGTGAATGCATCTCCGAAAGTGCCGGGAACTCCAACATGGGGATCCACATAACTAATCCGGCCGCAGGCCGCGCTGTCATCTCGGGCGCTTGGCAGGGTGTGCTGACACTGCTACAAAGGAGCTTCCGAAACAAGCCTCTGAAAAATCGATACTGACAAGTCCCAACCCTGTAGCCTAATTGCACATGTACAACAACTTCAGGCGGTAGGATGCTGCCAGCGCAGTTCAATTGACTTTTACAATGACACGACCAATGTGCAGAGTCATGCCAGTTCGTATATTGTCCCTTGACAAGGTGATTGCTTTTCTGCCATGCAGACAAACTTGCACCAATATCTCTTCGTCGAAACTATTGCTCGTCGAGCAGCAGCAATAACAAAGCGAATACTTTTTGACTTTGATTCGCTGCCTTGTGCACAAAGCCTAGGCACAAATTGCTGTGCAGCGATGCGTCTGTGGCTGAGAAACAGCAGGGGCGCTTTTCTCAATGATTGATGTCTGCCCAAGATGTGTTTTGGAGCGGCTACCTTGCGAACTCTGTGTCCCTGCTGCATCCAGTCGCTGCAGTGGCCTTCTACTTTGCTCGTGAACTGCCACTACTGCGACCAGCAGAGCTCTTCTCTGCAGTTTGGGCCAAAACAAACTAGAACAAAAAATTCGGGAGGGCAAGAATGCCGTACCCAGGGATGGCATCAGTCGCCGTCGGCAATCCACAGGCCGTGGGAATCACATCCGGCGACAGACAAAGGCAATGGCGCCATCCCTGCGGCATCCGATCGCTGCGATGGCCTTTTGCCTTTCTGAACCTCAATGCGGCGTCAGAAGTCAACACAAGGTATCACTCGGTTAGTGACCCAAGTGGATGTTATTAGGAGGCCTAATGCCGCTCCAAGAACAATCCCTCAAGCATAAAGTTAAAATCCCAGCGGTGCATCTGTACATGAAACTGGGTATAATGCCCAAATGTCAACTGTATACACAAGCCGACTGGGCCAGGCCACTCTTCGGCGACAAGCACGTGGCACATGCAAGGGGCAGGTAGCCAGAGTGTACAAGAAATGTCCATGGGTGAGTCCGCGATGGTGTGAGAGCACACCCANAAGCCGACTGGGCCAGGCCACTCTTCGGCGACAAGCACGTGGCACATGCAAGGGGCAGGTAGCCAGAGTGTACAAGAAATGTCCATGGGTGAGTCCGCGATGGTGTGAGAGCACACCCAGACAAGCTGATGCGAATTATGACAAGCACAACGGGACACAATACAAGTTTGCAAGTCGACGCCCATCAGCAAAACAAAACACATGAATTGCGAAGCATTCTACATCTGATCTCTAGATCTGCACAAGACTTCGCCAAAGAAGCTTCTAGACAGTTCCATGCTTCGAATACACGAGATGTCAGCAGCAAGTACTGCTGGGTCTGCATGGCACAACGCTGCGACGCCAGTGAGTGTATGCCAATCCTCGGCTGGAGACTGCCATCTCTAAACCCTAAACCCTGCACCCTAAACCGCTCAACAACTCTTACGCACTCGGCAGAAAGATGAGGAAAGAAGCCTGAACATCTCCATTCTTTTCCAAATGCCAACTTAGAGTCGGTTGTTTTTGGCGTCATGTCTCCTATCTTCACATTCATCACGAGATCGGTAAAGGATGAGAGGCTGCGGACAGCCTCAAGCCCAGGCATCGCCGTAATGAGATGTTCTTCATAGGAGATTAAGTGGATGATNGGACAGCCTCAAGCCCAGGCATCGCCGTAATGAGATGTTCTTCATAGGAGATTAAGTGGATGATGTCTCCAGACATCAGAAATGTCGGCGCATTGGGCAGTGCGTGGAAGGCCTCCTGGAAACCGAACTCCAGCTCTACCCAACTCAAGCATAACCAACGGCATAATCAAGCAATCCGTTGCCTGTCTCCTTATGTCCTCTCTGGTTTCAACCCTGTTTTGCAACCTATTTTCAACCCTGAAACCCTCAACATCCCTAAAACCCTAATTTATATAAACCCTAAACCCTTATCCCTAAAACCCTAACCCTAAACCCCAACTTCCCAACAATCGGCATCAATCGGCTTTCCTGGTTGAGGTAGACATCAATCACCGCATCCATTTGGCAGTAGCCCGTCATCTTGCGGCAGAGTGGCAGCCAAAAGCCAGTGCCACCTTTTCAACGACAGTTCACCTGCAGAAAACATCCAGACACATCCAGGAAAATATCGGGAAAACATCGCTGAAAAGGCTGTATTGAAACAGGATGGAGCAAAATGATACCACAATATGTGTTTTTAACTGAAGGCCCCAAATCCAACCTCCAACAGATTTCCCAACACTTTTCCCAACGCCANCATCGCTGAAAAGGCTGTATTGAAACAGGATGGAGCAAAATGATACCACAATATGTGTTTTTAACTGAAGGCCCCAAATCCAACCTCCAACAGATTTCCCAACACTTTTCCCAACGCCAAGGTTCACCTCTACCAGGCGAGGCCCAAGGGAGGTCCAGATGATCTCTGTGTGGCTTGCACCGTTGCGGATGCTCAAAGCATCTAAGCAACTGCACGCATAGGCAATCAGCTCCCTTGCTANTTCACCTCTACCAGGCGAGGCCCAAGGGAGGTCCAGATGATCTCTGTGTGGCTTGCACCGTTGCGGATGCTCAAAGCATCTAAGCAACTGCACGCATAGGCAATCAGCTCCCTTGCTACCTTTGTTTCACTTGAAACTGGCCGCTGTGCCACGCAAACACGACTTCCATTGACTTCCTGAAAGTCGTACATCCACACCATGGTGGTCTTGTGCACCGCATCACAAGATACTTGATCNAGATACTTGATCGACGACGTACTCAGGTCCCTGAAGAAATTCTTGCAAGACAACCCCACCGCCTTGACCACCACACCAGCGCTGGGAAGTGTTCAGGAACTCAAAGTGGGCCCGTGCCTGAAGGGATCGTCAGATTCGCAGCAACTCCTCAACTTGTGCATCAACTCTCTCAAACGGGTTTCCAGCTGCAACACATTTTGCATCAATACACAGCGTGTACTTGTTTGAGTACATCTATAATTATATACNTCAGATTCGCAGCAACTCCTCAACTTGTGCATCAACTCTCTCAAACGGGTTTCCAGCTGCAACACATTTTGCATCAATACACAGCGTGTACTTGTTTGAGTACATCTATAATTATATACTAGACTACTTCCTTGCGAATGAAATAGATATATATATATGTATATATGCGCACACGCCCATGTATAAGTAATGTCGTTCTGGTACAAGTTTCTCGCTCACCCACAATGTGCTCTCAAAGCCCGGGACCTCCTCCACAGAATGACACAACTTGAATCCATCTGCGCCAGCTGATTCGATGGGTTTCACAACCAAAGGGTACTGTTCCGTCTCCGCAAACGTGGCAACCTGACTCACTGCGATGAGACTTGTGACCGAAAGACTTGCGCGTGAAAGGCTTACCGTTTTGTCACCAAAAGCATGTTTCACGCAATTTCGGTACAGTCTGGCCTGTTTCCAGGTAGCTCCGCACACCGTGCGGGCATGCCTCACACCAGCTGCTTTCAACGCCTCCTGTTGAACCCATTTGTCCCGGCGATGGCCACTGCTCAAGGTGCCGTTGCCCCGCAGGTTCAGCGCTTCGCTGAGTGCGTCTGTGACATTGANACTGCTCAAGGTGCCGTTGCCCCGCAGGTTCAGCGCTTCGCTGAGTGCGTCTGTGACATTGACACCGCTGTCACCTCCACAAATCACCGCCGCCAGGCAATCTCGCATCCTGCATGCCTTACAGAAGCACATTCGTCTTTGGTCTATTGAGTCTATTGCTTTGAACATCTCGCTTTCAGTCTTGGTGGTCCTTCCCTAGCATTTCAATGACAATAGCATTCAACATCCTGAACAAATCAGCCACTAGCATCTGCATGTGGAACTGTGGCCTGGTTGCCTACTGCAAGAGATCATGGACTTGGTAGTAGAAACTACCAGGAAATCCCAGTATGTTCACGGACCGGTTTTGTCACATGGTTTTCCCAATGTTTTTTAGCTACCAAGTCATTGGCTGAGCTTCAGGACATAAGGACAATATGTTCACACCATTGAGAGGTTACCAAGACTGCACAGAAGGGGATTCCCCACCAAAACCAGGGACAAATGGGGATGCGGTGATTCTTCGGGAAGACGCTACTGGCTGCGAGAACCTGTGGTATCTAAACCCTGAACCCTAAATCCCAAACCCGAAACCCTAAACCCAACCCCTCCGCTTCGAAGCACCTGCCTCGCACACGCGCTGTGCTGTGCCTTCCACTGTTGGCTGTTCGTCCAGCTCGGCCAGCAGCTTTTTCGGGTCCAGGGGCTCTGGATAATCCTCGAAGGCAAACAAAAACAGAGCAAAATCTTCAGAAAGAACATGTGCCAACTTGCAGGCAAGCTTTTGAGCATTCTACCATCTCAAGGCTTACCACGAACTCAAGGCTTTAGCCATTAATACAGCGCATTGCCATTCCTGTCATCCATTTTTAGTCTTGAAAAACTGTTGCAAGCCAGGAAGGTGAGGAAAGGTCCATATGAAGCCGAAAGAAGAACTGTGTGTGATGGAAGAGGAGAGAATACGTGCCAGGAGATTTCATGCGAATCCAGGGCAGCTGTGCACCAACATTTATTGTTTCACTTTTTCTTTCTCTCACGTATTATGATTTATATNACTGTGTGTGATGGAAGAGGAGAGAATACGTGCCAGGAGATTTCATGCGAATCCAGGGCAGCTGTGCACCAACATTTATTGTTTCACTTTTTCTTTCTCTCACGTATTATGATTTATATGATCGTCTTGATAGGAGAACAGAAGATTTCCTTAAAAAATGCACTTGTTGTTTGCATGCTTAATAACCATGTCCAACATCACATCTTGAGTTCCGGTATTTTTGCTGTCTTGTTTCCTACAGTATCAGATACTAACTCCTAAGCTTTTTCCCTCACTATTAAACACCTAATCCTCACATCTTGCAAATGCCGTTTTTGTCCAGTTGTTAATCGACATCCCGGCGGTGAGGCAAAACCCCTAATTGTACTGGAATTTGGCGCATTNGCAAATGCCGTTTTTGTCCAGTTGTTAATCGACATCCCGGCGGTGAGGCAAAACCCCTAATTGTACTGGAATTTGGCGCATTCACTACATGGCTTTGCAAGTTCCATGAAATTTCTAAGGGTTTCTTGAGGGCTCTCTCCGCTCATCTCTTGAATTTGTTTCGTGTGTCATTCATTCACTGCTTTCATTTCTTACAAACCCATTAAAGTCTCTTCTCTCAGTTGTACATTAGAAGACTTAGGGTTTCTAATTATATTTACAAGAATGCAGTGAGTGATGCATGAAATTAATAGAAAGAGACAGATGCTGAGCTCCGAACTCTGAAAGGTGCACTCGGCGGACACTCTTTTTCAGTCGCCAGCATACACGTACGCTGGGTAAGAAATGCCTGGCATCCAAGATGCTGTGGGCATCACGGATCACAGATCCCTGTAGGGGTCACAGACACCCAAAGGAGCGCAGAAGGCTCACGCACTCGCGACAGAGACCCTCTCCCCTATCCGTCGGCAGACGACTTCAAGGGAGGGAGGGTGGGAGTAAAAATTGACTAGCTGGTCCTAGCAGAGGAATGCTCGAGACGCAACTGCTGCGGATCAGCTCGGCTCTTTCATGCTCCTTCAAGACCCCATGCCAACCAGCCATGCTACGGTATGAAGGCTGCACAGAAAGAGACAGATGCTGAGCTCCGAACTCTGAAAGGTGCACTCGGCGGACACTCTTTTTCAGTCGCCAGCATACACGTATGCTGGGTAAGAAATGCCTGGCATCCAAGATGCTCTGGGCATCACGGATCACAGATCCCTGTAGGGGTCACAGACAACCAACGTTTCCAGGTAACGCACGCCCACCGTTTCAGAGGTCACAGGAGCTAACAGCGCTGAGACGATAGCATCGCGAAAGGCAGTAGCGGGAAAAGCATATTCCTGCAAACTCCAGCCCTGCTGCAACGTCCAGGCATCAAGTAGCCCCAAGCGGCTCAAGCCGTCTGCCGGATTGGAATCCGAATCAATCCACTCGTACCANTATTCCTGCAAACTCCAGCCCTGCTGCAACGTCCAGGCATCAAGTAGCCCCAAGCGGCTCAAGCCGTCTGCCGGATTGGAATCCGAATCAATCCACTCGTACCACGTACGAGTGCGAAGCGAGCACCGCTCCACCGCCGCAAGGTGTGCTATTTCATGAACATCACCCTCAGAACTAAAACCCTTAACAACCGCAGTAACCGAGGCCTGATTATCGATGAACCAAAGCACGTCGGCATCTGTGAAGAACTCGGGCTGCAGCTGCGGAGCTACCAGAACAGCGAGGGTCTCGCCAGGATAAATCTGCTGGCGCCTGTCCTTCCATGACTCGAGAACAGGAGGAGGGACGAGACACGTTCCCCCACAAGGCTGGCCATCAGGCGGTGGAAAGATGACCCAGCCCAGCCGCAGCTCACCTTTCTCAAAAGAAGCGTCGCTGTAAACACGTGTCAGAGGCCTAGGACACGACGAAATGCAGAAAGTCCTCGGAGGGGCACGAAGCACAATCGCCAAGAGTGCCAGCAAAACGAGGCGATCGGCCGAGTCCAGGTGCTCGGAATCGCCATGTTGGAACTTACTCAGCAATGGGGCAGCATACTTGGCACCATAGCCGGAGCTCGAGGAAAACAGCCAAGTCAAGTCGCCTCGGAGCTTGCCCGCTGTATCACGTGGCAGCCGACCTGACTGAAGAGCAAGCTGCAATCTAGCACAGACCTTCGTCACTGTAGCAAACTTGGGCTGCACCACGATCTGGCCTTCAGCGAGGAACGCCCCCACA
>BGNK01001928.1:1158-3658 GCA_003297005.1 Symbiodinium sp. clade A Y106
ACACACACACACACACACACACACACACACACACACACACACACACACACACACACACACACACACACACACACACAAACACACACACACAAACACACACACACACACACACAAACACACACAAACACACACACAAACACACACACAAACACACACACACAAACACACATACAAACACACACACAAACACACACACAAACACACACACACACAAACACACATACAAACACACACACACACAAACACACACAAACACACACAAACACACACAAACACACACAAACACACACACACACCCACACACACACACAAACACACACACAAACACACACAAACACACAAACACACACACACACACTCGCACACACACACACACACACACAAATTAAGCCATAAAACCTCAACCCTAAATCCTTAGCTGGTTTTGAAGGCTGGAAGACATGATGGAGTCCTTCGAGCGCGTGGACTTCGAAGGGGAGCTCTTCGACATGTGGATCCTGGAGGTGTGGATTTTAGATCAGTACAGTATTCTGCATACTTGTATACAGGGACTCTCGCTATCATCTTTCCCACCAAAGGGGTTGTCAGACTTGAGGGTGTCAACATCATCACCATCATCGCAACAATATGAACACTACATTTAGTTGTTATATATATATGTATATATATATATGTATGTAAATAATGTGTCTGTTAATGTACAGACGTACGTACATGTGTATATTACACATAATATGTATGTAGCCTAGGGTTTTCCACTTTCGACTTCGGCGCGTAAGGGGAGTCATCTTCAGAGTTTCGGGCTTTCCATTTGGGCTCTTGGCGATTTGGGATGTAGGCTTTGGGGCTTAAGTTTAGGGCTGTTAGGATTACCCTAAACCCTAAACCCTAAACCCTAAACCCTAAACCCTAAACCCTAAACCCAAAGCCCTAAACCCTAAACCTCGGATTCAGGCTCTCGGAGTGAGAGCGGTCTGTAGTTTCGCCATCAGGGTTTACGGGTTTGCGGCTTTGGGTGTGCGGTGTTGAGGTGGCTCAGAGAGCAAGAGCCAGGGTACTATAGGGGCCTTAATAATTACCTACACTATTTTGGGGGCTCTTTATTTTAGTTATAGTATAATGGGTCCCAAAGCCTTACTCTAATTATTAAGGCCCCTGTATTAGAGTTTTGGAGTTTTAGGGTTTGGCGTCCACTTGGGCTTGTGTTGGCAGCTCAGGCTGTAGTTCGAGCTTTGGCCGAGTCTGGACTTTGGGGTTTAGGGTTTAGGGTTGGGGTGTGGCAGTGGGGTTTAAGGTTTAGGGTTTAAGGTTTAGGGTTTAGGGTTTTATTGATGGTCTGTTATGGATTTGCACGGTTTTTCTTGCGGTGATCAGGAGTTACTAGGTGGTTCTGCTGAAGGTTTCGGTTTCGGAATCGGGGCTGCACAAGGGGGAGTGTCAGAAAATGAGACCAAGAAAGGGACCGTACTTAGCAGTATCTTTGCGATGAGGACCCCCCCCCCCCCACCAAAGGATACCTATTTTTAAGATGCCGAGAGAAGCCAAGGCCTGACCAGCTAGAATCGGCTTGTGAAGTCGCTATCAACCCTGCAGATGCAAAGGGTTTCCTCATGTCGGGTCCGGTCCATTCTAGGCCTCTTCCTCTTCTTGTACCTGAACTTCTCAAGACCTCGAGCCACAATCCCCCGTGACTAGCTACCCGAACTTCAAATCCTGAACCTTAGGTATATTCTGTTTTTAAGGGAGTTATTAATCAGTTAAGGTATACCTGATCCTCAACTAACCTACATTTTCCGCGAAGCCCATCTCCGCAGCCCTCATAAGCCTTAGACAAAACACCGAGAACCTAAACCCGAGGGCAGATATTGCCCGCGCACCCCAAACCCTAAACCCAGAGTCGTACATTCCACGGTGTCATAACACTGGCGTTGGTCTGACCAAGCAGCTGCCAAGTGCTTTGAGACGTTCGCAGATGAAGCTAACGAGCCCTGAACCCCAAATTCGAACGAAGTCTAAATCCTAAGCGCTGCACGATCCTGAGTCCTAAGCCTTAATCCTGAAGCCCTGGCGCTAAACCCGTTGGCGAGACGGAACAGGGAAGTTCTAAATCAGAAACCTAAATCAAGAGCCCTAAACCCGAAGCACACGCGCAGCACGAGATACCAAGACCCGGCAAGGCCCTAAAGGCCTTGAGCCCTGTGTTGATGTGCAGGTGAAGCTACCACCTGTGCAGCACTCGATTAGCGTCCGGGCCCTGTTTTTCGTGGGGATGTGGAGGGGTTTGGAGTTTTCGGCTGAGGGTGTAGGACATGTCTTGCTGCGACTGTTGAAAGGGCACCAGGCCTGTAGACTTTAGGGCTGTGAGAATGGATGCTGGATGCTGATGGGGTCGCTAAAAACCTTCCTAACCTAACCCGTAGAGTAAGCCTTTAGAGGAACCCTTAGCCTTAACCCAGATCCCCACCCCGAATCCCGGACCTGGATAAAGCCCCAAACCCTG
>BGNK01001928.1:8658-58907 GCA_003297005.1 Symbiodinium sp. clade A Y106
CTGTTGCAACACCTTGCAAGGAAGGCGCATGCGATTTTTGCCCTTCACAGGATTGGCATACCGTGCCACACTCACTAGCAGGAATGGCGGTGCAGCAAGTAATCCATGCGGAGCCTGCTGTGTATGCCAGGATTGTATGCGATCCTGTAGCTCCGACTGTCGGGTGCGTGGCAGGGTGAGCTCAACAAAGGTCGAGCCCGCCACCCTCGGTCGTCGCGCCTCGACTGAGCCGACTGCTGGCCTGGCTTCCCAGTGACAGGTCAGATATGGAAGGTCATGACGGCCTAGCAAGCACATGATTAGCTCCGCACAATCTTGCTGACAGTGCAAGCGCGGCCAATCCTGAAGCATAAGTCGCCAAGAGACATCGTCCAGCAACCTATGCTCTCTGAGGGCACCGGCATCGCTGCACTGCATCAGGCGAGCCAGCGCTCCTTCAAGCTGACCGGCTCCTCTTAGGGGGCCGCCTTGGGCGTGAGCATGCATAATGTATGCAAGCAAGAAAGTGATGGAATGCAGGTAGCAAAGGTTGCTAGGGTTGTGGAGTGCGCGCGTCCGCGAGCTGGCTGGAATGAGCAGCGTCAGATTGAGGCTCGGACCATCTACCAGCCTACGGCTGCCTGGATTTCCAGGACCAACGGCGACCGCAGTGGGCGGGCCGGTTTCAAGCGGAGAGACAGCAGAAGCATGGCTCCCGAGGCAAACCATCGTCTGAAGATGGTCATGGCTTCCGCCGCGTCCGGTTCCATCATCGACAGCTCGAGGACAAAGGTGGCGGTCTCCGAGGTGGAGCCCAGTTGGGCATTCCGAGCTCCTGCAAATTTGGACACCAGATTCGGGTTCTGGAGGAGAGTTTTATGCGACGGGCATCGACCAGGACTTGATCGATTGTCAGAGTGTTCGACTCCTGTCTCGGTTCCAAAGCCTGCGTCTCCACGTGCCAGCCGACGAAGTTGAATTCGAGGTCCGTGAATCAGAGTCTGCTTGAGGGATCTGGTGACGGCTGTTGGGGTCCTTGCTTTCAGTTGCCGCCAGTTCTCTGCGCACTGGAACATCATCGGCACCATTGCATGTGGGCCGGTGTCCTTCTTGAAGGTGAAGAGGACCGTCTGACTGGCTTGAAGACGAGCAGTGTAGTCCGCCTGGGCCAATACCGCCTTCGCTACTTTGTGCAGCAGTACGTCGTCGGCGGAAGAAGTCTGTGATGGAGCATGGGCGGGGCTTTGTTGCCGGCTCCCCCGGCCGGGGGGCGCTTGCCCCTTTGGGCGCATTCTGCCTCCTCTGATTCGCCTGCGGGCCTTTCCCGCCTTGATGCTGAAATTTGGCTTGGCGTTCCTGAGTCGGCGCCTGTTCGTCCGTCTCCTGTAGACGTTTGCCCCCGAGAAGATTCCCAAAGACGCTCACTTCCTCCGGGTCTAATGGCGAGATCGAGAGCTAGAGAGAGCTAGAGAGAGCTAGAGAGAGCCAGAGAGAGCTAGAGAGAGCTAGAGAGAGCTAGGGAGAGCTAGAGAGAGCTAGAGAGAGAGAGAGAGAGACAGACAGAGAGCGAGAGAGAGAGAGAGAGAGGGAGCGAGAAAGAGAAGTAGACAGCTAGATGGATCGTTAGATTAGATCGATAGATAGTTCGACAGAGACAGACAGATAGACAGATAGACAGACAGAGAGACAGAGAGATAGACAGATAGATGGATAGATGCTATAGACATATATATATGTATCTCCTTGATTGGTAGACATGGGAAGACTTGTTCGTCATGCCCAGCTCAGCATTAAACCACCAAGAGACGTCAGGCACTCGGAGTCTTTTGCATCCTAGTGAGCGATTCATAGTCAGATAGGTTTCGGAGTTGAACTTACTTGCCGCTTGCAGCGTTTAGGGCTCCAAGATCCGAGCTGCGAAGCTGGCCTAACCCTAAGCCAGCAGCCAAGCCCTAAACCCTAAACCCTGAACCAACTCTTTTGGTTCTTATTAGGGAATGGGGGAATGGATTATGGAGACGATTATTAGGCATGATATAGGGGCCACTATAGGGATCCATGCCCCCATTCCCTACTAAGCACCAGACAGCCAAGGCCGAATATGGTCCCAGAGCTTCAGCAGGACAGGGTGGGTCCAAAGGTTCTTATGAGGGTTTTTCAACGAGGGCCTTGCATTACGATGGCGTTGCAGGAACTTAGAGTGGCCTTCTTGTTACGGGTTTATGAGGGTTCCGTCGGGGTAAAGGAGTCCCTTCTTAGAGGGGTTCTTCGAGTGTGGGTTGTACTTATACATACCAGGGTCCCAGAGCTTCAGCAGGACCAACCAGAGCACAGCGATGAGTTGAGGGCTTCGGGTTACAGCTTGGAAGGTTAAGGGTTTAGGGTTGCTCGGACGGTTACGGGTTTAGGATGGTTTAGGTCTTTGCGGTTTAGGGTTCAGGAGCTAGGCGGTTGCAGTCAAGGGTTGATGCGGTACAGGGTTGGGGGGGACCTTGCAGGTTCAATCTCTCCTAAACCCCAACATACCCTAAACACTGGACTAAACCCTACTCCCCACCCTCGAAACCTACGCCCCTAGCCCTGGTGATTCCCTATAGAACCCTCTTTTATTCCCTATAGAACCTTCTTTTAGCCTCTATGGAACCCTCTTTTAGCCCCTGTAGAACCCTCTTTTAGCCCCTATAGAACCGTCTTTTAGCCCCTATAGAACCCTCTTTAGCCCCTGTAGAACCCTCTTGTAGCACCGGAACACGCTTGTGTGGAGGAGATGCTCCTATACGCCTGGAACCGTACTATGCGATTGGGTTGCGGTGGCATGGCCGGACGCCCAGCTCCCTTAGGGTTTAGGGGTTTAGGGGTTTAGAGGTTTAGGGGTTTAGGGTTTAGGGGTTTAGGGGTTTAGGGGTTTAGGGGTTTAGAGGTTGAGGGGTTTAGGGTTTAGGGGTTTAGGGTTTAGGGGTTTAGGGTTTAAATCGGTCCGGTCGAAAGAAAACCCTAAACATGGCCGGACGCCCAGCTCCGGATTGAGGTGTTAAGGTTTGCAGCCCTAAGCCGTAAAGCCCAACAGCCCCAGACTCCTGCACGATCCTCAAATCCAAAGCCCTATCCTGGAGCACTGTAAGACTCGAAACCCCAACACCCTAAGCCCCAAACGAGCCTAATGTGACTGAAAAGCACATTCCAAAAGCCTAAACCTAACCCTATACCTTAAACATGGCCTAGAAACTAAATCCTAAACTATAAACCTCTACATGAGACAGCATTCAAGAGTGGCATGATCAATGGCGGACATTTGTATCACCTAGTGGACGGCCAAATTGCCAGGGTTAATTTCAATAAACGCTAAACCTCAAACCCCCTGAAACCCAAACCCCAACTAGACGTCCCAAGGTTTTGGATGAGTTCGCGGATGATTGGGGCCGAAGCCAGTCGGCTGAATGCAAGGCCTGAGATAACTCCAACGGAGATTGGGTTCAGGATTTAGGTTTAGGTTTTAGGCTCGGCTTTTGCATGCCCGCTGTAAGCTTGCTGCTCGTATCATTGCTTCTACTACTTATGTGATTGCGGCTGTCACAGGGGTCGTTGTTGGTGGTGTGATTGTTTGCAAGTTGTCGTTCTTGCGGTGGTGTTCGATGCTGTGCTGGTTGCCGTGATCATTGCCATCGCCAGCGTCACCGTCGGTGCCGCAGCTGTCATCGTCATCATCATCTTCTATTTCTTCAACATCCTCGCAATCAGAATCACCGCCACCGTCATCGTAATCATCATAGTCATCTTAGTTATTCCCTCAGCAGCACAGCAACTATCTCGCGGCCGTCGTCGTCTCCGCTGTAGTCGTCCTCCTCCTCCTCCTCGGCAGCCTCATCGGCATCATAGTCACCATCACTATCAACATCAGCATGAGCGTGTTCATCATCACTACCACCAGCTGAATCCGATATTCTAACCCCAAAGCATCCGGCAGCAACCAAAAGGAGCTTTCAAGCAACCAAAGCATCCTGAGATTTCGTGTCCATTAGACGGTTTGCCGGAGGTCGAAGAGCCGAAATCTCAAGCATATCATACAGACGTGAATCCCGAACCTGCGGCCCCAAGCCCTGTACCTCGAACCCCCCATCCTCCACCTGGCGCCCTAAACCTGATACCCTTAGGTCGGAACCTTAGCCTGAAGCCCTGACACCTGAACCTCAGGGCCTAAGCCTTGAAAGGTCTGGGTGGCGAGTTTATGCAAACTCCGCATACAGTAAACCCCATAAAGTTGGAAACCGGATCAAGGCCAAATAGTGCTGGGATTCCCTATACATTACTCTTAAGGATTGAGGCTATTGGGTTTCCAACTTTATGGGCTTTACTGTAAGCCTTGATCAGACCAATGGGGACAGCGACATTATGCAGACCTTCTGCGGCGAGTCAGGGGCCCGAGCTCTTCCCGACGGGTGGTTTTCAAAGAGTTTTTGCGCTTCCGCTTGGGTTTTATAGAAGTGTAGTTGGGCTTGCGGGTTCATATACCATATAGATCTTATACAGTCTAACAAACGAGTCTACACAGATTTTTATCTTTTTTATTAACATCGCCACACCACTGCCATCACCACTATCGATGTTATCGCGAAAAGCGACGAAACATAATCACCTTATCATCATTATGATCGCCATCATCAACAGCGTCATCACCATCATCGTCATCATCATGGCCATCTTGCTTATGGCACTGATTCTGCTCATTCATTTCTCAGCGGATTCTGAACCCTAAAGCCCTGCACCCGGAATCCACAACAAATTCCACCCCCCTTAAAACCTAGAGCCCTGCTCCCTGGTAATTGGAACTTTAAACCCTAAACCTCGCGCCTATAGGCCAAGACCGTACACCTGGAATCCTTCCCCAACCCTACGCGCTGAACCACAAAGGCCTTCTGGCCTCCTCCGACAGACAGACGTCAGAACCCCAGCTACCGGGTTCCAGCTTCGGCTTTGGGGTTAAGGGGTTTTGGGAGTTTAGGGTTTCCGGTCAATGGGTTCATGGGCCGGGGCAGGTGGCGTTGCTGGTGCTGGAGCCGCTGGTAATGGTCATGATGTTGGTGACGGTGATGGTTTTGGTTTCGGCAGTCATGGTCGTTGTCCGTGATTACGGGTGATGATGGTTGATGATGACGGCTTTGTTGCCCATGATGGCGATCATGACGCTGATGATGCAGATGATGGTGATAATGATGATGATGTTGTTGATGATGATGGTGAGGATGATGATGATGACGCTGTTGCTGATATGATGATGACGGGGATGACGATGTTGTTCTTGTGGTTGTTGTTGTCGTTGTTGACGGATGAGGAGGATGGTGCGCGGCCGAAGCAACGCCTTTGTTTAGGTTTTTACGGTTTCGGCTTGAAATTTGATTTTGCGATCATGTTGGAGCTCGGGCTCTGAGCATGAGATCCGGGGGCTGAAATCCAGGGGAGGGTTCTCACTTAAGGAATGTAGCTAGGGGTCCTGCTATCGAAATAAAGGGGGGGGGGCACGGTTTCTCCGACATGCCCAGGTCGTTCCTGATGAGTTTCTGGGCGTGGTGTCCCACACGAACTGGTGCCCCTGCCTGCTGCAGACGGCTTGGGGAGTGTGCTTTAGTTTGTTTGAATTTGTTTGTCATGGCTTAGTGCTTGGGCTTTGCTTGTATTTATATTATGTACGCATACATTCGCAGAAAGAGAGGGAGAGGGAGAAGAGGATATACGTAGATACATGCATATATGTATATATGTAGATAGATATCTAATGCATATTCATGCATACATAAGTAAACGACACTGATGCACACGCATATCATACCCACATAAGCTTCAGAATTGCAGAAATGCGCTTGAGTTTGCATCTTTATCTACTCGGAAGTGTGACAGGTTTCTTCATAGCTGTGTCCGCCCCCGCTGGGACGACCCGGAGGCAGGGATCCGGGCTGAATTGAGAAGCTGCAAACCTTAGGCCTGTGGCCACCGCTATCATCATCATCATCATCATCACCACCAATCAACGTAGTGTAACAGGCCCCTACAGTAGCTTGAAAGAATGATCGATTTGTCTTTCCTGTCGTCTGGAGAAGCTGCAGACTGCTCGAGATAGGGAAAGCCGAGACCCAGGGCCCCTCCCCATCCGAGGTTCTGACATTGCAAAGCCCCAGAGCTCTGAACTTGCAGCTCTCAAACCCAAAACCATGAAAACTTTCAGCAGTTCTGGTTTTTGGGGCTTGTTTATTTCGATTGCGTATATTGGTGTAGGGGTGTAGGGTTTGATGAAGTTTGATGGGCTTTTTCGGTTGGCTGTTTGGGTCTTCGGGTTTGAGGGTACGGGTCTCGCGTTTCCGGGGAAGACAAGTAAACAAAGCCACCTCCCCACAGGGCATGCATCATCCGACAAGGCCCCGAGCCCGTGCGTGAGAGCCCGAAGCCCTTGCTGTAGTAGGCCTCGATTTTTCTTGTGTCCCAGTCCTGTACGTCCCGTCCAGTAAAATCCGTCCATCGAGCCCGATGTGTTCGGTTTGACTATGCACCTGACCATCTTGTGCGTGCCGGCAAGGTTATCCAACACCTTGAATGGAGCTTCTGCCAGGGGCCAACATTGTCGAACATCTTCAAGAGGGCATGGGGCCAGAGAGTCTTACCCTAAACCCTAAACCCTAATCCGGGGGATCAAGGATATTGGGCCATTTGTTGGTGGTTTTAAACGTAGGGGCCGCAGACCGGCGGAATGTAGTGAGGTTCTTACATCGAGGGATAAGGGTTCAAGTCGGGATAGGCTAGACCATGTCCGGCTAATGTAGGGTAGTAAGATATCCGCTTATGCTCGAATATGTCCCCAAATTCAGGCCTCTATACAGTGATAAGTTTGGCATCAGATGAAATCCCGTGTGCTTGTACCCGGCTGGCGCCTGAATGGCTCAAAATCGCGTGGTGCGCAAGGTAAGATGAGAGTTTCCGAAAGTTAGGGGTACCTTATTTTGGGGTCCTTATGATAAGGATCCTACAATTTAGGAAATTTAGGATACTAAATTAGGGTCCCCTATTTTCGCAAACGCTCAGATAAGCAGAATCAATAACCTTGAAGTAAGCCCTAAACCACGTAAACCCTAAACCAGTAAGCCTAAAACCCCATAGCCAGATTCCCCTGTAAGCCTTAACTCCATGGCGCAACCACCTCTGATCCGAAATCCTAAATCCTCGGCTGAGGGTTTACAGTTTGGGGTTTAGGTTTGAGGACCTTACGCCCACAGCCTAGTTGCGATTCCCTGACCTCAATCACCAGCCCTGCAATTCGACAAAGCTCCCTGGATCCGAAAGCCTACTATGGGGACCTTAATACACTATTTCGGGGGTTCCTTTTTTATAAGCATAGTATAATGGGCCCCAAAACCCTGTTCTAATGACTAAGGCCCCTATATTAAAACACCCCAAAACGCGGATCCAAGGATCCCCAAAACCCTTAGCAATGCAGGAATATGCTTGGTCTTAGTGTTCCTCAGCCCCTTCCTTTAATCGCTACCCTACTATGCCCTAAACCCTAAACCCTAAACCCTAAAGCCCTAAAGCCCTAAACCCTAAAGCCCTAAACCCTAAACCCGAAACCTTTGACCCTAAACCCTGTTGTGAGGCTTGCCCCGCTCAGCGCGAGCGCAAACGGGTGCCCTAGCTCGGCAAGGGACTGCAGCTTCGGATTTGACGTGGTTTCAGGAGTTCGGGTTTAGGAGTCAGGATGGATTCAAGGTTTGGGTTTAGAGGGTAAGCTTTTTGGCCCTCGGATTGTAGAGTCTATCTTGTAATGAGGGCTTGGGGTTTGGGGTGCACCCGATTCAGCGCCAAAACCCTCAAATAGAATACTACTTCTGTGGTTGAGGCATGTATTCATGTGTTTGAGAAGCAAAGGTCTGCTATGTCCCCTATTGCCAAAAAAGAACAGTTCCTGGACGACCCCTTTTAAAGCTTTGGGGTTTTAGGGTTCGGGGTTCCGGGTGTGGGATTTCGCGGGCTCTAATTCGACCCGGCATCAACTCACAGGTGCATACCTGAAAAGCAGACTGGTTTTTCTTGTGGTCGCACAGGGTTTGTTATGTCTCAGAGCGCAAGTAGAGCACTTCAACAAGCATCGCAAGAACACATGTCTCCTAAACCCCCTAAAGTCCAATTCAACTCTTCAGCGAAGAGCCCGAAGTTCTGCCCAGCAGCTCAAGGTGCCTTTCACTTCTTCTATCCGGAGGAGCCTCCCGATATGATGCCCCCCTGTTACTGCGCCCGGGGCCCAAAATTCCGAGAAGGCTTTCGCCCTGAGCCCTAAGCCTTAAACCCTACTGTAGAAGCAAGGTAGTTCAGCTTGAAGGTGGTTCCGTCTAGGGCACGGGTTTAGGGCCTTTAGGGTTTGAAGTTTCGGGGTTTAAGGGCTGTTAGGGTTAACCTTTTTGAGGGCTTTGGCTTTGAGGTTAAGGGCCGGGGATCTTGGATTCCGGTTCTGAGGGCCTTCGAGGTTGCAAAGCTCCTCTAGGTCCCCTTCGGTTAGTAGGGAATGGAGGAATGGGGTACAATTATAACTACTATTACTACCATTCTTCCATTCCCTACTAACCAAAGGTAAGAGGACATGTAAGACAGCCCGCTCGGCCTTTTTCGGGGCTTGCGGGGTCTGTCCGAAATCCCAAGCGAATTCTGATGCCGCCAAGTTCCTGAGACTGTTTAGGGTTTTGGGTCGAGGGTGTTGTGGAAGCAGGGTCAGGAGTTTAGGGTGCGAGCACCAATAATCGTGATTTTGGGTGATCCTGCTGCTTCGGGTATATATCTATATGTAGAAGTATATATATATATATGTATATATATATATATATAATTATACATACACAAGTCCCCTTCTCTCCGCACACTCCTGTCATATGGGCGTTGTGCTCAAACAGGTTCCCCTAATCCGGTCATTGTTGGCACGGTGTGTCATCTTTGCATGGGTACCCTTCCAAGGAACGCCTTACATTACCACCAAGAATGAATTGGGAGTTTTTTTCAGAAAATGTGGGGTACCCTATTTTGGGGTCCTTATAATAAGGACCCTACTGTTTAGGGTACTCTATTCGGGTCCCCTATTTTCGGAAACTCCCAATTGTTCTTTTGGGAGCCTGGTGCGAAGCATAATCTATAGCCTAGGGTCCTGATCACGGAGTCCGTTGCTCTCATCACGATTCCTTGCTACCTATAGCCTATACATGTTCAAGCCCAAGCCGAAGACCCGACACCTGAAACCCGAAATCTTAGGGATTCGGTGGCTTTCGGTTTGCAGGGGTTGCTAAGTAGGATCCTTATTCTCAGCACCCCAAAGAGTAGGTCTCCCGATTTTCAGCAAAAGGCCGGCTGAACCGTGTGAAAAGCCCACACCCCACGGGAAGCAGTAAAACACCCAAGCTGTATTAACCCCTTCAGCCCTAAACCCTAAAGCCTAAAACCGAAACCCTCAACCCTAAACCCCTCAACCCTAAACCCTAAGCCCTAACCCCTAAAGCCTAAACCCGAAACCCTCAACCCTAAACCCCTCAACCCTAAACCCTAGAGCTCTAAACCTTAAGCCCGAGCCCCCACGTGGCTCTTGCTATGATTTCCCCCGTCAGATCCCCTACAGTGCTTTAGGGTTCAGGGTTTAGAATTCAGCTCCCCAGTCCCTACTAAGAACCAGGGCGACCTCGCAATGTAGGGGCCGGAAGAACTACCAATACTGTTTGGGGGGGCTCCTTATTGCAGTTATAGTAAAATATGCCCCAAAACCCTTATTGTAATTATGAAGTTTAAGGCCTCTACATTAACACATCTCGATTGGATCCTCCTCCGTTGCGGCCAAGGTCTTACCTAGCCATCTCCATGCCCATCTCTGAGATGCTTAGCATTTAGGGTTTAGGGTTCAGACTGTAGGCAGCTCTAAGATGCTGGGTTTTCTAAGGGCCTAGGGCTTAGGGTTTAGGGTGTTTAGGGTGTTTAGTGAAGTGGGCTTCTATGACGGGTTTTACAGTGTTGGAGAAGGCTTTCGGGTTCAGGATTCTGGGGTCGAAAAAGGGTTTAGGGTTTAGGGATTCTAGATGGTTCCTGCGTGGTTTCATGCGAGTTTAGGGTTCAGGGTTTCGGAATCAAGGAGCTGAGGTGTTTAGGGTTCACATGTGGGAGTTTTAGCTGTAACACAGGACCCTGATCATTGATACAAAGAACAAAGCAGACCCCACAACAGACCCTCACGATTTCCGGGCCTTTTGAATTCAGGGTTCTTTGGGTTCGCGGAGGAGTGAAGGATTGTGTTTGTTGTTAGCCTCGTGCCGGGATGGCTTCCCCAAGCCGAGCAACAGAGCTCTCCCTTCGCGGTAGTTCTTGTTTTTGGGTTTTGGCAGATTCAGGAGGACTCAACACGAAGTTTAGGACTGATTGTCCGTGGTTGCAACAGCTGCTCCTGCTGCTGCTGCTGCTGTCTGTGTTCCAACTTTGGCTGTTGCTGCTGCGCTCATTGCCATCGGGACTTTTGCTATTCGCCCTAAGTTTTGAAGCCTTGCAAGGGGCTTCGTTTTCTGCCTTTCACCGACCATCATTCGAGGCTGAGTTTTGCCCTCCTCTGACCCATACACGGCAACTAAGAAACAAAGGTGAGGCTCAGTACCATCGTAGCGATTAGGGAAAGCTGTCACTGTCAACAGAGCAAGGAGATCAGTGCATCCACCATATTCGGACTGTGACCAGCTCAGAGTGTCGAGAGCGCCGGCAGAAAAATCACACCAGGAGCTTCCAAGAGTCCTCCCCCCGCCGCCCGTGCCCCGCATGGCGATGATGGAAATCTACTGGAGATTGTCTGGACACATGAACGGCGGAGGCCACGTGAGCGCTACCCTTGCACGTGCTTCGCAGGGATGTGTACTGCGAGGTGATGACCGGCTGTCTGAACAGAGAATGAGTCGTTTGCAAGAAGCGAATTGTGGACCCTTAGTGTGTAAGAATAGGCTATTGCACAAGGGGGACCGCAGGAGGGGAGGACTATGAATGTTCGCCGGCAGCTGCTCTTGGACCTTTTGTTTGATCCAAGAGCAACTGCCTGCCCGCATTCACAGTCCTACCCTCCTGTGGTCCTCCTTTGCATGCTTCCGCTGCAGCTCGTGTCAGTGCAGCCTTTCCTGTTCAGTCGGAATTCAAGGTTTGCTCGACATACTTGTCAAAAACACGTCGAGCAAACCTTGAACCCCGACTTTGCGCGTAGCTTGTCAAGTTTTCCACCGTGTGAGCACAGGGTGGAAAACTTGACAAGCCTTGCCACCATGAACAAATCCGGTGGCTGAGAAGGGAGAAAGGATCGTGGACAACACGACCTGAACAACAGGCTGCTTATTCCTGTGTTCCCGGTCAGGGTTGAGGAGCCACTAGCCAAATGTGACGATAGAACTTTGGTTGCACACTCGTCAAGCCGCTTTGGGAGCTGTTGTGCGGAGGGCGGAGGGCGCCTCGGGATTCGCGGAGCTGGGTGCTGTGAACTCAGCCAGCATGGCCAGCAGAGCAAGGAGATGGCAGTACAACAGGCGCTGAAAAAGCGAAATGCTGTTCCTGAGGACTCACAAGCTCCGGTATGGGGCTGCCACTTGTCACAACAAGTTGCAGTGTCGGCATGCCGCCCGTCAGGGAAACGGATCAGCAGAAGGTTGGGCAAAAACACGACCACAGGCCTTAAACTGTCCGTGCAAGGCCTCTGGTCGTGTTTTTGCCCAACCTCGGCCGTCAGGTAGATTTTGGAGGGCTCCGAACCACTTGTTTGGGGCTGCCGCCCAATAGCGGTGTTCGGGCTTCCAAGCACTCAGATGTTCGCGTCACAGAGGCCAATGAGCACTGCACGGCCGAAGTTGTGCAAACCCAAAGCCCAGAAAGAAGGCTTGACAGTACGACTGATTGAAGCACAGAATCGCTGCTCTAACATGTTTGAATCGTCGCGTTGCAAAGTGAAGCTGGTCGCGGTGGATGCTTATGCCAATGATTACTAGTACTGTGCTTTTATTCGCTTGTCCCGGCTAGCTAGTCCCGGGAAATATGTCGACACTCTTCAGTGCTATTCCTTGCATCCACTATCGAGGTCTACAACGTGGATGGGTCGCTGCCATCACTGTGCGAATCTTAGCCGGGCTTTTGCATATTCGTCTTCCCCCCGCCCCTCTGCTGCTAATGTTGTCGGTGTTGTACAGCACTGAACTTTCACCTTCCTCATCAACCCTAAGCCCTAAACCTTGCACTTCCACACCTTCCCGGAATATACGTTTATAAGCAGCGTCCATCAGTTGTTGATGTTTGCTGGGATCTTCTGTGCGCCCGTGTGCGTCCATGCAAAGGCTCGGAGAGGTTCGCAGGCGGGCATCTTCCTTTTGCCTTCCGCTGCTGGGAACTTCAGTAGGAACGTTAGGGTGAAAGGTTTGGGGTTCAACGTGCAGGGTCTGGAGTTATTGGGTTTAGGGTATACTATAGGGGCCTAAAGAATTACCAATACTGAATTGGGGGTTCCTGATTATATTTATAGTATAGTGGGCCCCCAAACCCTATTCTAATTACTAAGGCCCTGTAGTATAGGTGTGTTGCACCCAAGAAATCCTGAAGAAGGCTCTTGCAACTCTCCGAAAGACCCTAAAGAAAAAACCAGAAAGGCCCCCTGAGCCCTGCAAAATCCCTCACCCTAAACCCTGAACCCCTAAACATAAACCCTAAACCCTAAACCCTAAACGCCCTAAACCCCTAACCCTAAACCCCCAAACCCTAAACCTAAACCCTAAACCCTAAACCCGAAACCCTATAAGCCCAGAGCTTAAACCCCGAAACTCCCCCAGGTTCGTCTGGCTCGGCGGCCTCGCCGTGATTTTGCTGGCTTTCGGCCTGGTCAAAGCCTGGGCCCAAGTGAGGGTTCAGGGTTGGGTTTCGGGTTTAGGGTTGTGGGTTTTGGTTTAGGGTTTAGGGTTTAGGGTTTTGGTTTCGGGTTTAGGGTTTAGGGTTTAGGGTTTTGGTTTATGGTTTAGGGTTTTTCGGCACGAATATTTAGACTAGGGTTCTACACGTGTTCTGCGTTTAAACAGGTTTCTGGGAAAATTGCTTACACGGGTTCTGTGCAGAGTTTGGGGTTAGGGCTTAATTTTGTTCGCCGGAAGAATGCGTAATAGTATCCCATTTATCGTGCCCATTCTGATTTTGTTGATAGCACGATAGACCGAGGCCCCTACACTAGATCCTTGCATTATAGTACCCTTGCATGACCTCTTGAAGGAACCCGTATAGCACCCTTTGCAGGGATCCTGTTCGAGCTGTTAAGGCCCCTACGTTACCTGTGGCCCTTCGCTGCAAGTCCACCAAACCCTAAACCCTGAACCCTAAGCCCTAAACCCTAAACCATAAGCCCTAAACCCTAAGCCCTAAGCCCTAACCAGGTTACCCGTCAGACCCGCGTGGCCGCTCTCTCTGCGGGGCGTCTGACCATTCCGAAGGCTGTCGCCTACTTCGCTAAGCCGCCGCGCTTGAATTCAGGGTTTAGGGTTTGGGCTTTAGGGATTCAGGGTTTGGGGTCTAGGGTTTTAGTTTTAGGGTTTAGGGTTTAGGTGCTCTGTCGGGTGCTTTAATGGCTTCAATGACGTGTTCTAGGTTTTGCGAGGTTACCAGAGCATTTTAGAAGGGGTTTGATGGGGTTTACTTCTGATCGAAGATATGTGATGAGGAGAGAATGCAGTTTAGCATGTATGCATGCTATATGTATATATATATATATGTGTATGTCTGTGTATATACATATACATACACATGTATATACAGGCATACTCCTATCACAGCGGTTGGAACAAGTTATGTGTTTAATCTTCGCAAGGACCCAGTTGATGGCATAGTGAGTCACAGGCATCGGGAGGTTTAATGAGGTTTTAGTCCTCAGCCCGCGGCCAGGATAACCAGCTCGGAATGGGACGCACCGCCGCTTTGCGTCGCCATGGGCACAAGCTACCGAAGGCTGGGGTTAAGGGTGTAAGGCTTTGTGGGGATCAAGATGCGCGACGATGCAAGCGCCGGAGATGTTGAAGCTCAGAATAATTGGTAATGGTATACCAGCATAGCCCCTAGAACCCGAGGGAATTGGAAGGCCTCTATGCTAACTTAGAGGACGTCGACCTCAACCCCAAAGTCATGATTATTGGGACTTCTCTTCTTACCCACTCAGGGAGATAAGCATTCTCTTTCGACTCCTGGCCTACCACGAGACTACTAGATTCGAACGCGCAGGCACCCGTAGACGGCCACCGCCACCGCGATGTCGACGACTAGTGACTAGTGCTCTGCTTTCGATGCCGCGACCTGGACGGTGACGACAACGACTACGACTACAACAACCAGCAACAAGAACATTGATGGTGCTAGTAGTCGTCGGCGTTGTCGCTGCTACGGGTTCTACCAATATGTCTGCTACTGCTACTTCTACTGCTGCTGCTACTCCTGCGCCAGCTCCTACTCCTGCAATGACTGCGAAGACGAGTTGCTGATCCCGGGTCTACAAGTTCAACGTCTTCGATAGGTTTAAGCACAGCGCAGCCGAGACATCGGAGGGATTCCGCAGCCCAGTGTTAGGATATTACAGCCCCTAAACCCTAAACCCACTATTCGGACCGCGCAATTTCACTTCAAAACCCCTGAGAGACGGATCCCAGTGTTCTGCAGGGCCCGTCCGTCATCTCGGCGCCGGGGGAGAGCTTTGAGGCTGTCATGCTGCTGGAGCGATGCCCTCGGCTGGGGCTTGGATGAGGGTGATTCACTTGGGGTTAGCAAGTGATCTGCTAAGGGTTCACTGAGAAGGATATAGAGGTTGTGGAAGAGAGGGCCGTTACAAGATCTTAGTGGTCCGCCTGAGCGTTTCCGGCCAAAACACGCAAGGATTTAACAGTCTAAGGGAGGGTGCAGAAGCCGAGAGTTTCAAGATGCGTGCTTCCTTCCTGCTCCTGCAACAAAGCCTGACCTTTGCAGCCTCACAGTCATGCGTCTGACGCAGTCTTCGCGACGGCCTGACTTGCAGCATCTAAAGACTTTTTTAAATTTTTCGGGCTCCGGTGACCTATGGAGCCGGAGATTTCGAAATCTACAGCCCGACACTAAACCTCCAAACACAGAAGCCCTACAACTCGGGAAGGGCACGACGAAGTCCAAAGGCCCCGAGGCACAATCCAACTTGCAGCCCTAAATCTTGAGTCCTAAATCCTAAACCCTAAGCCCATGTAAGCCCAAAGCCTGGAGTCCTAAACTTAGCCTTTACGTAGACAAACTCTAAACCGCAAACCAAAACCCTAAACCGAAACAACCAAAACCTAAACCCTAAACCTAAAACAAAACGTTAGCTTAAGGCTCCGGGCTTTTATGACCGATCCACGACGGAAGCTGGAGGAGGCAGGAGCCTCCAAGCCCTAAACCGAAACTCCTAAGCCCAAAGCCCTGAGGCAAGCGCTAAAGCTTCTAAACTCCTGAGCCCCAAACCCTAAAATCCTAAGCCCTAAACCCTAAACCCCCTGCCCGAATAGGGCTTTGGAGCTCGTGCGACAGAAAAGGCCCTCAAAAAAAAAACCCTAAGCCCCAAACCTCAAAGCCTAAACCGTGAACCCGACCCCGAACCTCCAAAAGCTAACCGGAGAGCCTCGACATCGCCAGCTCTTGAGACATACCGGCTAAGCATCTTTTGTCGAGTAAGGCTGATTTTAATGATTTTAAGGATTTGTATTTTTTAGTTCTTATAATTCGCAAACATGAAGACATATTAGCACATAAAAAACATCAATTAAGCGGAATCAGGGCTTGGGGCTTAGGGTGTGGTGTGTAGAACCCCCTCTGCACGGTAGAGTACAGTCAACCAAAGCTCTAAAACCTTCCCACTGAGGTTTGAGGTTTACAGTCCTAACCCAGACTGCCCTCGTCCCATCTCCACCCATCAAGCTTTCATCCTTGTTGCCTTGGGCACTGTCACCAGTCCTATGAGTAGTGACGGATTCCCGTCATTCTCGAGCAGGGCCCCCTGCTGGCCCAATTTCTTGTCTTGGTTCGTTGAGTCATGTTGCCTCCCTATTTGACTGCTACCGACTGCTGTTTCATGCTTATGTTCTTTGTGCTTGTTGTTACTGATGAATCTTTGGTGCTAGCTACTACTCTGATGCGCGTTGTATCCTGTGAGGGTATTCTTTTATTAGGCTTATTGTCACCAACCAGTCGACTACAGGTAATATGATTGCTATGACCATGGACTTGCATTCGGGTACAATATCAGTGGCCCGAATCCTAGCCCCTGAAAACTACTAGAGCCTAAGCCCAACATCCCTACAGCTCTAAGCCCCAGGGCCCTTTCAGAAACTTTAAAGAAAGCTTACGGAGCCTCTATTCGTCTATAGAAACCTTGCAGAGCCCCCTCGAAACCCAACACCCTAATCCCTAAGCGCTAACCCTCAAACCCTACAGCCTAAACTCTAAAACCAGGCCCTTCTAGATCCCTCATAGGACCGTTAGGTCCGAATCTCTCAAGCTCTAAACCCTAAACCTTAAACCCTAAACCCTAAACCCCCCCCATTCACCCGCAGAGGCCGTCTCTATCACCGTCAAGTGCCGGTCGCAGCACTGTGAGGCCGAAAGTCTTGTGAATAAGGGGACCCGAAGAAGCATTCCATTTAGGGTTCGGCTGAAGGGTCTTGGGGGAGTTTAATTATAGAGACAGATACCAAGAAATCCCGAATTTCTGGTTCTCACGGTTCAGTAATGTTGCGTTAAGCAATGCAAGCAGGGTCTTTGGGGTTGGGGCTGAACGGTCTGCAGGGTTGAGGGAATTTCAGACTTTATCTGGGCCGTTCCGGCATTGAAAGCTTGCCAGGGCACTTTCTTCTGCAGCTTTCGTCTTAAGCCTTGCCCCTCTTTATGGTGACAACTTTAGGGGGGGGAGCAGGCATGCACCTATCTTTGTTGCCTGGAGTTTAGGGCTTAGGATTAGGGGCTTGGGTTCAGGGTTTACCCCACTTTTCCGGGATGCTGTTTTCAGAAACATAGGAGCTGCTAAGGGTTTAGGGTCTCCAGCGTTTAGGGGTTTAGGATTTAGTTTAGGAGTTTGGGGGTCTAGGATTTGGGGGTTTCTAGGGTTTCGGGCTCTAAACTCCTTTAGGAGTGTGGGGATTCGGGGTCTCTGGGGTTTAGGGCCGCTTAGGGTTCTAAACTCCGAGTCCGAACCCAGTTTTCCCGAAGCCTAAGCCTTTTAAGCAGCTACTGTAAGGGCTACCATAAGGATTTAGTGTAGGGGGCTTATCAATTACCTATATTAATTTAGGGGCTCCTTATCATAATTCTGGTATAATAAGGTGGTGCAGCAGCTCGTGAAGAATGCCTGGGGGGCCTGGGGCCGCAGCTGGCTGCTTTGCTTCCCAGAGACTCCAATACCCCTTAAGTATCATATGATCATACTAGGGATCCTATAATAAGTAAAGGCATACACCGTAAAATTGCAGTAGGGATCCTATGATAAGTTACATTAGGGATCCTATTAGAATTTGAGGAAAGATTCCTTCATTAAGGAACATTGGAGTCGCTGGCTTCTCTTGGGTTTCGATCTTGGGGTTTGGGGTTTAGGGTTTAGGGTTTAGGGTTTAGGGGTTTAGGGTTTAGGGGTTTAGGGTTTAGGGGTTTAGGGTTTAGGGTTTAGGGTTTAGGGTTTCGATCTTAGGGTTTGGGGTCTTAGCGCTCTGGGGTCTGAATCTAAGGGGCTTTTAGGATTAGGATTGAGGGGTTTGGGCTTAGGATCCAGGGTTTCGGATTCAGGGATTCAGGGATTCGGGCTGGGGATGGGGGGCTTTGGTTCGGGTTTAGGGTTTAGGGTTTAGGGTTTAGGGTTTAGGGTTGGGTGAGGACCAGGGTGAGAAAGGCAATGATCTTGGGCCTTGGGTACAACTGTTAGTTGATGAGGTTAACGCCGGGGCGCTAAATTCAACCGCCAAAACCCTGAACTTCACAATTCTATGCCACTATCCTCATTCGTACGGTTTCTCACTGGGGGGAGCGATTGGAGTTCTGCGCGTCGGGTGCCTTCATCATTTGTATGGTTGTTCGTGTAGAGTCTGTCTGTCTTTATCTGTTCCGGCATGTTCATCTGTGTCTATAGCTTCTCCTGTATTCGCGTTTGTATCTATATCTATAACAAGACAAGCCAAGCCAAGCCAAGAAAAACCCAAGGCAAGGCAAGGCAAGGCAAGACAAGGCATTCATCGGCAGCAGTGACAGTAGCTGTAGACAATGGGTCCACGGTAGGCTGTGCACAGCGGATCCTCTGAACTATTCAGTCATTTCTATTGTATCGTAGTAAAGCCACTGACAAGTATTTCCTGGTCTTCTAAGGTCGAGCCGGCTTCCACCGCCGGACGGTCCCCGGAACCATGAACACGAACCACCAAAGACTTCAAGCATCAAACCCTATGCCGCCTATGCCCTCAAACCCGAAACCAAAACTAAGCCCTTGAACCCTAAACCCCTGTAGAAATCATCAGCCCTAAACCCTAAACCCGGCCTACAGAGTTTATAAGCCCGGCACCCCCGGCCCTGGCACCCCAGACCCCAACTCTAAATCCTGATGAAGTCTCAACCCTGGCTTCCGTGCACGGGACGGCCCAGGTCCAGCTGCGACTCTTGGAGAACCAGGTTCTTGCAGAAGAGAGGCCTCCGGGCTTGGGTCGGGGAAGTTTAGGATTGAGGGTTTATGGCTTAGAATGAGGGTTAAGGATTTAGAAATAGGGTTTAGGGTTAACGGGGCGAGGAGCGGCAGCAGTCTGTGGAGCAAGCTCTTGCTCGATGAGCTCAGAGTGCAGAGTGCAGTGTTTAGGGCGCATGTCCCGTTTCCATGATCTTCTCACCCGGACTCGTCAAACTCAGCACGAATGAAAGCGCTATGGGCCTGTTATAGTTTGATGTACTCCAAAACCCATTCGAATTATTCAGGCCCCTGTAGTAAGTCCGACAATTCTGTTGTGCCCAGTCACGCAGGTGCCTGGCCCTTCGTTGGAATCAGTGGCAAGAGGAGAGCATCTTCTTGGGTTCTCTAATAAGTTCAAGTTGTGGATGCTAAAGGTCCTTAGCATCCGATAAATGCACAAATATACCCTTCCGTGAACACCTCACATCTCAGGAAATATCCTCGCCTTGGCATGCAGAAAGTGTGGTTATGGTGCAGAACAGAGAACTCGATACGAAGCCAGGAGGGTTTAGTCTGGGGATTAGGGCTTAGGGTGTGGGTTGTGGATGTTTTAACCGTGGCTTTCGGGCTTAATCTGCCCACGAACCCAGAGCTCTCAGAAGGACGAGCCCCAGTCCCGAAGCTCCAAAACCCACATACCTCTACACCCCAAGGCCTACTACCGGATGTCACTTTTGCTATAGGAGGGGCTCAGTACAAAGGTGTGAGTAGTTAGTAATCGCACATGTGTGAGTTCCACGATAATATGCACCGACGCCCCACTCAAATGATTGAGGCCCCGGCCCCTAAACCCGAAGCCCCAAACCCTAAACCCTAAACCCTAACCCTAAACCTTAAACCCTAAACCCTAAACCCTGGGGTGGATGGGCGGGGAGGGGGCTTGCGGAGGACACGTTCGTCATCGCGGTGACCAACGTCTGGCGCAGGGCGCTGGAGAGCTACCACCTTTGGGCCCGGGAGCTCGGATCGATGCGTAGGGCAAAATAGGGCACCCTAGGGCCCTAGGGTTCCTTTAAAGGGGTCCTTAAAGGGATGTATAAGGGTTCTATAAGGGGTTTAGGGTTTAGGGAGTTTCCGAAAATAGGGCTAGTACCAAAAACAGTAGGATCCATATTATAAGGACCCCAAATAATGGACCCCTAATTTTCGGAAACTCCCACAATGTAGGCTCTTACTGTGTCTTATTCTTGAAGAGCGGTTTCACAAGATTTTTCACAGGTTTTTGCCGTGGTGTTATACAGGGTTGCGTAAGGGCTCTTTGGGTTTCTAGAGGGTTTTTATCGCAGTATATGGGCCGATGGCCTTAAGAAGAGTGATTTTGGGGTATAGTTTAGTGTAGTAAGTTTCTAGGGACTAAAAAGGGATAGTATTATGAATGTTCCAGACCCCTCTCCTACTGTAGTCAATTAGACCACTGATAATTGAGATCCCCTTTGTTAAGATGACACCCTAAACCTTTGGACACCTAGTTGGAACCCCTAAACTCTAAACTTTTCGACCGAAAACCCGAAACCCTTCGAAGCCTTTAGTCCATAAATCTGCCAGAGGAATCCTAAACCCTAAACCCTAAATCCTAAATTCTGGATGCGGGCCGTGTCTCGAACAGCCTGCAACCCCGAGCCTTGAACTTCTGAAGCCGACACTCCGAACCCCCTAAACCCTAAACCCTAAGCCCGGAACCCTAAACCTTAAACCCTAAACCCTAAGCCCGAAATCCTAAACCTTAAACCCTAAACCCTAAACTCAGGTCAAGAAGCCCAAACCCTAAACCCAGAGCTTCGGATGTCGTGTTGGTTGAGAAGGCGGAAATCTAGTTTTCCTTTTTTGAAGAGGGTTTTGGGACGTTTGAAAAGGTGTGAATAAACTTGGTTTAGGTATTTATAGTAAGGAAGCCGTACTGGATACTGCATATCCTCATGAAAGGTCACTTAAGTTATGTTTTTTACAGGACACTCCTAACCCTGCAAGAAAGCATGACTAAACGCTATAATCAAAGTGCAGGAAAGCACTAAAGACAGAGCCCAGAAGCCCTACAACACGCCAAATCAACCAGATAAGCAGCCGATAATACCTTGTACCCTAAACCCCCAAACCGTAATTTCTAAGACTTATCTGCATCCTAGACGGCATCATATACATGGGCAAGAAAGGGGCAGGAGAAAAAGCCTCGCCAGAGGCGGCAGTTTTGCAGGAAAGTCCTTGCCAAAAGCAATGCCGTCAGCAGAAGAAGATCAACGAGCTCGAGCTGGAGAACAGCCAACTCCGGGAGCGGCTCAGGGGGTTGACGGTTTAGGGTTTAGGGCTTTAGACTAGGTGCCCCAGTAGTACCCTTTTACCCTTTTTCTTTTTGGGTTCCCTTATTAAACCGAACAGCAGGAAAAAAGGGTACCCTTATTATTAAGGGGCTACTGGGGAACCTAGTAGAGTTTAGGGCTTAGGGTTCAGGGGTTTAGGTGGATGACCTGAGCAAGATCCTCGGAATGCTGCACGGCCAGCCGCAGAGCAAGCGCAGGCCCAGGAGCCGAGCTAAGCGGCGAGAAATGCGGAGTTCAACAGGCTCACCACAGGGGGGAGATGTTTAGGGTTAGGGCTTACTTACCTCTAGTATTTTGGGGGCTCCTTGTTATATTTATAATTAGTATAATGGGCCCCGAAACCCCATTCTAATTATTATATAAGGCCCCTGTAGTATGCACCTCCCTCCGGTGCCCACCCCAACTCACCTCAGCTTGGCGAACGCGGTCATGCAGGATATGGCTTCGGCCTTTCGTCAAACAGTACTTGTCTGCAGACGGCAAAAGGGTTCAAAAAAACAACTTGAGATCTGAAAATTTCAACCCCAAGCCTTAAACCCACAAAGTTCAAAGAAAAAACCCTAAACCCTATACCCCCGACCCTAAACCTCAAAAACCCTAAACCCTATACCCCCAACCCTAAGCCTCAAAAACCCTAAACCCTATACCCCCAACCCTAAACCTCAAAACGCCTAAACCCTACACCCCCAACCCTAAACCTCAAAAAGCCTAAACCCTGCACCCCCAACCCTAAACCTCAAAAAGCCTAAACACTGTCTCCTTGCTGAGATCGGCCAAGCGTCGGCTCCCCGGGACAGGGGTTTAGATTAGGTACTGCCCCCATACAGTAACCGTCGATAATAGGGCTACTATTAAGGGCCTGATCTATCTATATGATGAATATTATTCAACTGTTACTGAGTGGGGGCAGTACCCAGGGTTTAGGGGATAGGATTTGGGCAGGATTTGGGCGCCAGTTTAGGTTTCAGGGTTTAGGGTTCCCTTAAAGGGATCTATACGGGTTCCTTTAACAGCATCTATAAGGGTTCTGTAAGGGGGTTTAGGATTTAGGCGCCAGTTTAGGGTTTAGTGTTTTAGGGTTTGGGTTTTTAGGGTTTGGGGGTTGCAGTTTTAGCTTTTGGGGTTGCGGGTTTGGGATTTAGGGGTCTGGGGCTGTAGGCTTCATATGACTACCTTTCGGAGCTGATCACCCTTGGCGATCCCTGGATGTTTAACATCGTCTAGTCTAAGCGGGAGGTTGGAGAGTTTACTGGAGGTTTACTGCTTTCCTGTAGCCTGAAAAACCTAGCCTTTTGAGGAATCATAACAGGAACCCTGAAAAAGGGAATGCGGGCGCAGGTTTCGGGTCGATTTGCGGTTTTGGAGTGTTGAGGTGAGGTGGTTGGCTTCGGCTTTCGGTAGAGTGCTGATGGTTGAGGTGGAGTGTTCCGTTGGGTTGAGGGCGATGTTTGAAGTTAGGGTTTAGGGTTTAGGGTTTTACAGGATTGGGGGATGCTGCCACATATTCAAAGACATTGAAGTCTCCTCAGCTTACCATCAGCCATGTCTGGATCCCCTCAAATCAGGGCGTGGATATGGGAGTTTCAGAAAATCGAGGAGCCCAGCACAGCACTCCAAATCCTTAACCCTAAACCCTAAACCATAGATCCCAAATCGTAGGATGCTGAATAGATCAGTATTCATGGACCCCCCAGAAGGAGCCCTCGGGTTCAGAACACGCTCTTTTGAAAGTGCACTGCATCGAAGGGGTTGAGGGCTTAGGATTTCGTGTGAGGGTTTGAGGGTTAGGGTTTAGGGTTTGAAGTTCAGGTGTAAACAAGACGATCAAACCTGATAATAGGCCACGCTGTTTGTTGGGTTTGCCTCGGCAGGGGGTCTAAGGTTCAATGATTTAGCCTAGGGTCTAGGGCTTTAGGGTTGAACCACTTTCCCTGAAACCCTAACCCTAAACCCTACACTCTAAAGCTCTAAACCCTAAACTGGCCCTAAATCCCAATACAGGAGGCTTAAAAATTACCTGTACTATTTTGGGGGTTCCTCGTCATTTTTATAGTATCGGGTCCCAAAACCCTATTCTTATTAATGCCCCTGCATTAACCTCTTCTGCTGCTGGATCAAAACCCTAAACCCCTAAACCCTAAACCCTAAACCCTAAACCGATCGAGGCGCGACTGCGTCAAGGAGACGCTGACAATGTTCCAGGAAACCCTCCTCTTCTACACGATGCAGGTGGGGCGAGACGAGTTATCCCTGGACCCTAAGAAACCTACATCTTTAGGGTTCCTTGTTCTGATTTCCTCATATGAGTCCTTAGAAAGGTAGGTTATCTGAATTTAAGGTAGGGATTAGGGTTTAGAGGTTGGGGTTCTTTTTTTGTAGGGTTTTGAGTTTAGTCTGTGGTGGTTTAGCGGGGTATATAGTATGGTTAGTTAGTCATACCTTCGGGCGGCGTTGCAGGCCCTGAACCCTAAATTTGCTGCTAAAATCCCAGAAAAACCCTTCGCCCACAGAGAAACCCTTAAACCATCAGCCATCCGCGGGAAAACCTTCAAGCTAAATATCATATTACAATGGAGCCCTATTCTATTTATGAAGACCCCTACATTATTGTCAACGCGCTGACGAGGCCGTGGCAGAGCAAGTTATGCACTGTCCGGAGGTGATGAACACGCCCCCAGATGCACAAAGATCTTTTGTTTAGTATGGTTTATAGTTTATAGATGTTCATAGGCTTTGCAAGTGTTTAAGCATTCGGGTTGTCAGGGTCTAGGTCTCGGGGACAACAACCTCGCGCTCACGTCACATAGGCAAGGCTGTTTTCGGCCTTGAACCCTGGACCCTCACAGTGGTTGGGGTTGGTTGTACGGGTAAACAAAAGAATTGAACGCGCAAGCCCCAAAGCCCCAACCGAAATCACTGCAGACTCTTCCACCTCCTCCTGAGTGATGACACTGAGCACATCCTACGCTTTGACTTGATGTGTCAAGCCGGCGAGGTTTGAGTTGTTGAGGTTTAGGGTCTCAGCAGGTGAGGGGCTTTCAGGCGTCAACTTTGGGCATCGGGATTCTGGGGTTTCGGGCGTCAGGTCTGCTCGAGCATCAACACGTCTGTGTTCGAAAACCTACGATAGTGTTGCAGAATTTTCATGAAGGGACTCCAAAACAGCACACCTCAAAGTACGTTCTATATATACGAGAAAATACTTATCCGGGAACAAGCTCCAGGGTTTTTGGAATTCATACAAGGTTCAAAGTCTGGAGTTTAGGCCAGGGGTGCGGTTTAGGGTTTGCTGGACCACTTCCTGGCATATTGTGGTTCAGACATAGACGATATTCTTACAGCGAGTATAGGTGTGAGGGCGAAGTACGCAAAACTTGAACCCCAGCCCCCCGGACTCTGAACTCTTTGCCTCTACCCAAGATTGTTTCGGAGGTAACGAGTACTGAAATCGACGCATACTTGCAGCGGGGTAAACGGTTGGTTGGTGCCGGAGTACTTGGGCCTCAGGGCTTCAGGGGTTTCGGGCTTGACCCCTGAACCTAAACCCTAAACCCCAAACCCTAAACCCTAAGCCCTAACCGCGAATTTGGTCGGCCAGGCAAGATGCTGGACGAGTACATCCACAACAGCGATCCCTTCTATCTGCGTGCCGAGACTGAAACACAGCCTCTTCTGGAGCTCCTGAGGTTCCCCTAAGGGTTCGGAGTTTGGAGTTTCGGGTTTTGGGTTCACCGTAGTTTGTTAAGCAGTAGGTATTTGGGTCCACATAGGGAAGTAGCAATGGTAGACTGGTACTCAGGGGAGTTATGCATACTACAGTAGGTGTTGGGATCATGCCCGCGTTGAAGAGGCGGTTTCGGCAACTTAATCGCAGAGAGCCCCACTCCACGAAGAGAGTGTCATGCATGTCAACTGCTTGATGGGGTAACATACAATCCCTGAGCCCTAAACGGCCCTAAACCGTAATCCAAGAATGTTCACCGGGGCCGAACAAAGGCGATTGTGATCTAGTTTAGGGTTTAATGTTTTCAAAGGAACGTGGTCTGCTTGGAGTGCAGGCTGGTATCATAAGAGTGGCTGTCTTGTGGCTGTCTTTGACACTTTAGGCACCTATCCGATACCAGTTCTTGCATTCCTGGTCCCTAAGCCCTAAAACCTAAAACCCTAAAGCCGTAAACCCATTCAGGGTAAGACAGCTCGAGTTGCGGATTCGCGAGCGCCCAGCACGGTTGAGGTCTTTTCATCTGTGGAGCTGCTTTGCCCTAAGCCATAGAGCCAACCCCTAAACCCGAAACCCCAAACCCTGAACCCTAAAGCCTATCCCCTCAACTCTGAACCCTAAACCCTGGAACCTGAACCCCTAAACCCTGAACCCCTGAAACCCTAAACTTCCTAAACCCTAAACCCTGAACCCTGAACCCTGAAACCAGAAACCCCAAACCCTGATGCTTTGTTCCGCAACCGAAAGCCTGAATCTGCCCACCTAAACTCCAAGCCCTAACGGCTCAAACTAAACGGTATCTAGGTGCCCCAGTAGTACCCTTTTGCCCTTTTTCTCTTTGGGTTAAAGGGTACCCTTATTATTAAGGGGCTAATGGGGAACCTAGGTATAGGGGCTCCCAGACCTTCCAAAAATCCCTTAATTCAGGAATACACCTTAAATTATAGTAGAGATCATATGATTTAGGGAATATTCCTTAATTAAGGGATTTTCGGAAGGTCTGAGATTAAATAGTTCCCAATACTATTGTGCGAGTTCCTTACTATTCACCCCTCTGAAAAAATCTAAAGCCGCAGACATACTGCAACAAGCTTAATCCGGCTTGCTCTGGGCAGAGGTGGGCTGACCCTCGACGACCTGAACGACTCCGTCATTTGCCTAGAGTTCAAAAGAGCGGTTCAGGGGTCTGGGGTTTAAGGTTTAAGGGTTTCAGGGTGTAAGGTCTACATAAGGCTTTAGGGTTCAGGGTTTCGGGTAAGGTTCCTGGTTTCGCGTTTAAGCCTCCCTTGGAGCAGCAAATCAAGCGCCTGCCAGCTTTTGACACCCAAATCTTCCAAGATCTCTGAGTTACGGTTTTCAGTTTAGGCTTTCACCCCTAAACCCTAAACCCTAAACCCTAAACCCCTAAACCCTAAACCCTAAACCCTAACTTCCGGGGTCCGCCGTATGTTCTGCCAGCCCAGGATCCCCTCCTGTGACCCAAGCTCTGTTCCTGTTGTGGTTGAGGGCTCGAGGGCCATGGGGCATTTTTTTGTTTGAAACACGGGCTGATGTTAGGATGGCGTGGATTATGCTTTGCTTGAGGTGCATCTCTATCCAAAACCCTGAACCCCAAACCCCTGAACCCTGAACCTTAAATTAAACGCTACACCCTAAACCCTGAACCAAAAACCAAACCTTAAACCGCTGAACCCGGAACGTGGAACCGCAAACCCTAAGCCCGAAAGTCCTTCCTTATGTCATTCTGGAGCCCTTTAAAGGAACCCCTTTAAGGAACCTTAGAGAGCCCCCTTTCAGGAACCTTAAAGAGCCCTTTTGAATCCCCACAGATCCCTAAACAAACCAGATGAGGTTCCGAGGCGTTTGGGCAAGACCAACAACGAGGCTTTGGAGCGGCGGCTGAAGAACTGCCCCTCGGGGCATGGGCTTCGGGTTTTTGTAGGGCTTTGGGTTCAGGGTTTAGATCGAGTTTAGGGTTTCGGGATTTGGCTTGGGGTGTTCAGGGTTTTAGGGATCTTTGGGTGGAGGATTTCGGGCTCGCGGTTCAGGGTTTCGGGGGGTGTTGGCTTGGAGCTCGAGGGGTTTACATGTAGGGCGTAGGCTATTGTCCCGAACATGTATATCCAAATCATTAGGGCATACCCACCTCGTAACCCTAAACCCTAAACCCTGTCACTCCGAGTCTGCGCCTGACACGAAAGCTCAGGCACCTACAAGGGCGGTATGATATCGAAGATGTACCCGGCGCCAATGCCTCAGAGTGGAATTGCGGCTTGTAGGGTCTATTGTTCAGGGTTTAGGGTTTAGGGCAGAAACGGATGAAGGAGGTCATCCGCGATTCACATGCGGTTTCTTAAATTGAAATGACGGCTCCGCTTGGGGATCCTGTTGTTTTGGATCCTGTCTGTTGTTTGAGGACCGCACCACGTAATCGCGGTTTTGAAGAGGGCTTTTATGTGGGTCCTATGGCAGCTCTATAAGGGTGGTATAAGAGTTCGCCAGGGATATTGAAACCCACAGCCGAACACTGCATATATCCGGCAAGCCACAGCAGCCCGAATCCCCCCCAAGCAGCTCTGCAACAGATGTCTTGCCGAGTTCGTCAAGCGAAGTCGCCATCCCGCATGCATATGCCGTACTCCTTAAGGACCGCAACATGGAAAACCCTATACCTAGTAATTCTGAAGTCACCAACCCCGAAGCCCCTCAAGTCCAAAGCATCCAGAACGCCAAGCTCCGAAAACAGGAAAAGCACGAAGAGCCCCGAAAAGCCTGAACCCTGAAAGCCCAAACACCTAAACCCTGCACCCCTTAATCCTACACCCTAAATCCTATAACATCCCGAAGCCCGGTAGCCTCAGAATCCCGGCTAGTAATGTAGGGACCTTAATAAATAATTTTCAGAATAGGGTTGTGAGGCTTCCTTATTACAGTTACTTTATAATATACCCCCAAGCCCTTTTTTTTTGTAAGGCCCCTGAACCCTAAACCCCTAAACCCCAGAACACCAGAACCCCAACTAGTACATAGCCCAAAACCCTAATCTAAACCCTAAGCCCTAAACCCTGAACCCTAAACCATCCTCAACCCTCAACCCCAGAGACCCAGAACCACAACTAGTACCTACTGGTCTCGGAGGCGCGGGATTTTCGCCGGGCTGAAGTTAGCCTTAGACTTCCGGCCGGCTATCGAACTGAAGAGCCCCTCGCCATAAAAGGCTTCTGAGGGCGTTAGTATGGGGTTGAGGGTTTCGGGTTATTACCATTATATGGGTATAGTTGTCAAAATTAAGGTCCCGTTTTGGGTACCCGAAATAGTAGGCGCCCTACTATAATAGGGACCCGAAAATCAGGGGCCTCAAAAGGTGGGATGAAGGTAGGTGGGGTAATCCCAAAATAAGAGTCCTTATATAAGGGATCCTTAATCCTACCTACCTTCATCCCACCTTTTGAGGCCTCCAAGAACAGGGACCATCGTTTTGACAACCACCCATATGAGGGCAGTGATAGTTACCCTACACCCTAAGCCCTCGCCTTCAGTGGCTTCTGAGGGTGTTATGATGGGGTATTGCTATAAATAGGGGCCTTCATAATAAGGCTTCAATGAGGGTGGTATTATGGGTTATTGCTATAATATAGGGGCCTTCAGAATTGCTTATACTTGTACTTCAGGGTTCCGAGTTTAGGGACCTTTCGTGTTTGCTGACCGGCGTTTGGGGTGGCAAAGGCTTCAGGCGCGGGGTTGAGGCTTCGCAGTTGCTATAGTACCCTTATAGATCCCTTATAGTAACCCTTATATACCCCTTTAAAGAGGCTTCGCAGTTGCTGGCTCAGAGTTTCGAGTTCGGCTTTCGGTTCAGGGTTTAGGGTTCTTGAAGGTTTAGGGTTTAGGGGCTTCTTCGGAGGTTCTCTGTTGTGCTTTTCGTGTTGGTTTGGGCTAGGGCTGATTTTCCAGACGATCCCGGCTGTCTTGGGCAATTAAATATACCTCGACTCAGAAAAGAATCTCACCAGAATGTACCTTATGACATTCACCCTGAAACCGTATGGTTGACGAGGCATGGTCGCGGTGCTAGCCTACGCTACCTTCTCAGAAGCGCCGAGCTCAGCGCCCAAGACAGAGGGAGCTGTTTTTGGGGTTTTGGAAAGGGAGGCTCAGGGTGTAGGAAGTAGGGTTCACGGGTTTCATGGTGGTGGGTTCAGGGTTTCAGCGTTCAGGATCTGGGGTTAAGTGAGAGGTTAGGGTTTAGGGTGAACGTTGGCCTCTTCGTGCAGCAGAAGAGACTGTAGCAACATAAGACTGGGCTTAGGGCTTCTAGTGTGTTGGAGACTTGGGATGTCAGGGTTCGAGTTAAGACTCCAGCCTTGACTGAAGGAAACCCTGCTGTGTTGTCCTAGTCTTGCAGTGTCGCCGAACCCCAAACCCTAAAACTTGAACTCTGAACCCTAAGCCCTAAACCCAAAGCCCGAGACCCAAACCTTCACTTGAGCCATTTGATAAACCGAGGCTGTTTAGCCTTGACATGCTGATAACCCTACACCACCTCATGTCCACAAAACTGAAGCGCAAGCTGTAACCCGAAGATGAAATCATATAAACCTACGAGGCCCAAACCTTAAATCCCAAACCCGAAACCGGCCCAAAGCCGTTAACCTTGAACCCTATACTAAGCCCAAACCTTTCAACGCTTTAGAATCCTAGAGCGTCTGAATCGGCAGCGCTGACGAGGATCTGACGACACGGCCCTTCTGGATACTCGAGAAGTGGGTGTGGCGGCCGCAAGTACGATCTGGGATATGTCAGCTGAAGTTTAGGGTTGCGGGTTTAGTCCTAGTTAGAGCCTACTTTATGGTACGGTTCTTATTCACCCTGTAGCACAGAAAATGTAGGGACCCTTCAGCAAGGTCGGTTTCCTTTCGGTCTTCGGTTTGAGGGATGTGAGGACCAAATGAATCTTCAGGAAATGTGATTCTGCAGAGCTGTGCACATACAGCCGGTACCGTAAAGGTGCCGCGAGCCTTAGAGGCTTACGCCTTCATAGGCATCGTGGTGTTCCCGGAAGTGGGCTGTGAAACTCGCCCAGTAGATCCAGGTTGTTGTCTCCTCGCGGACTGCTGGCTTGTCAACCGATATCTTCCGCCACCATAGTATCTACTACTAGCCATCATGACAGGCTGAAGGCCACGATAGGTAAGTAGCCCCATCTGTAAACCCTCAGCCCTGAACCTTAAACTCTTAAACCTCTCTCAAGAATCTCATCCCGAAGCTCGTGCCTAAGGCGTTTCTGCATTCGCTGACTTTGGCGATCGTGGCGTGTTGGCTGCAAGTGCTCGCGAAAAGGTCGACTGATGGTCTGAGTTAAGATCTAAAGCCCCAAACCCTTAAAGTCTTTGGGGAGGTTCAGGGTCTAGGGATTTCTCTGCGGCGTTGTGATGACAAAATACATGCAGTTTGATGGCAGTGATCTGACATAATGATCTGCGACATGCACTGGTCTCGTTAGAGCTTCAGGGTAGGATGGGGGTCTTATATGCATGTACCTAGCAATCTGGCAAGGCCCTCAAACCAGCCCAAGAAATCCGAAATTCCAGAAAGCCTCCCCCGAAGCACCTCGAGACACCAAAGCCGTAAGCCTTAAACTCTGAAATCCGAAGCCTTATAGAAATCTAAAGCCGCTTTGCATCCCGAAACCCTAAAAAATCAAATCCGAAGCCTCATGAAAAGGACCAAAACCCCTGAAGCCCAGGAGTTTGCCACCCTATGGAATTTGGGCTACATCCACCGGAGCGCCCCGCGCCGGGACTGACCCTGCTTTGGGATCGGGAGAGCTGGGTCTTTGCAATTGGTGTTTTTTCCGGTCAAGGGCTGGGGTTTGAGGTTTCAGCCTGCGGGATGAAAGGCTTAGGGTTTAGGGTTTAGGGTTTAGGATGGTCAGGTTAGAGTTACAGGCCCACCGAAGCCTCTTCGCAGCCAATAACAGCTACAGTTCAGCCTTGCAAGGCTGTGGGTTTAGTTTTTCTGGAGGCCGGGGTCCCTTTATGGAAGGCCCCATTAGAAGCGCCCTAATGGAACTTCTGTGGAACCCATATAGAAAGAAGCCCTCACGAAACTCGGATCGAACTGATATGGAACCCTTATCGAACCCTCATAGAAGCCCTTATAAGCCCCTCAAAGAACCCTTGTAGATCCCTTATATTCAGAACAGAACTCTTTATTATAGAAGCCCGTATAGAAGCTGTCACCCTTACAGAAGCCCTGATAGAAGCCCTTATAGTATTCATAGAAAAACTTATAGAACCCTTCTCTTTAGTTAGAACCCTCATGTCATAGAACCCCATACAAAATATAGGTAGTGACCTGGGAAGGATCAGATGGCAAAGCGCTTCTTGGGCTTCCTCGTGTGCACGGCGCCGGGGACTGCGGCAGAGGGTTTTACGGTTTTAGGCTTGGGAGTGTACGGTTTTAGGGTTTTGAGATTTTGGGCTTAGGGTTCTTGGGTTTAGGGGTTTCGGGATTTCGTGGTTAGGGTTCCAGGGTTTAGGGTGTTGGGGCTAGAGGGTAGGGAGATTTCGGGTTCAGGGTTGTAGGGGTCAGGGTTTGGCATGTTAGGGTCCGGCGTCTTTAGGTTCAGGGTTTAGGTTTCAGGGATGATCTAGGGGGGCTTCGGGTAGAGGGATTTCGGGGTTTACTTGGGTTTTGGATGTGAGGCGAGCAGAATCGGCTTTAGGATTCAGGGTTACCCCATATCGTGGGCCCCTTCAAGTCCAATTTTCGAAGTCAGACGAGCAACCACTTTGCCTTGAAGCAGCTGAACGAACTTGTTATTCTTGCGGTGGTTCTTCATTGCGCGTGGAGCAACTGCTAAGGCCTTCCCATTGTGTCATGGCCCCGACAACCCTGAACCCGAACACGAAACCCTGACACCCCCCAAAAGCCGTAAACCCTAAACCGCACATCGTATGCGCCACCATCTTTATCCTGAAAGAGCCAGACGAGATCTCCCCTCCCTTCCCGCTGAAGCCGCGCCCAGGGAGATAGGATGACTATCGAAAAAGAATCTTATTCTTGTCGCGTCGGATCAGGGCATCGTGGGTGTCAACTTCGCCATGCCCGGCAGTGACGTTGCCACTTGCCCGAGTTTAAACCTGTCATGGTTCGTATTTGGTAGCATTGCTGATATCGTTAGTGGGTGCTGTACTCACATGTATTCAACAAAGAGGGTTGCACGACTACTCATCAGGGTTGCACACCATGGAGCTGCACCATAGTAGGAATCTTGAAAGATCCTGCCGCTGCTGCTGCTGCGGCTTGTTGCAAGTATCCCAGAACTCGATTGGGTCGTGAAGCGGCCGTGCTCGTACCATAATATAGAAGCCCAAATACTTACCTACATTATTCCTCAGGGTTTCTTGTAATACTTGGACTATAACAGGGCCCAGAACCCTATTCTAAGTGTTACGGCCCCTACAATACCGGCAGCTTTCTACGTCGGTCGAGGCTTCAGAAGATTAAAGTTTACACCTGATCCCAACCACTAGACCCTCTGGCTTGAACCCTAAACCCTAAAAAACTAAACCCTGAAAGCCTATGCCCGAAAGCCCCACCGCTAGTTTAGGGGTTTAAGTGCTCTAGGGTGTTCGCGCAAGGTTGAGAGGGTACAGGGGTTTAGCGGTTGAAGGCTTAGGGGGTTTGGGGGTTCAGGGTTCAGGGGTTTAGGCGTTTAGGGGTTAGGGTTTAGGGGTTTAGGGGTTTACGGGTTACGGGGTTTAGAGGTTTAGAGGTGTATGGGTTCAAGGGTTTAGCGGGTTTGGGGGTTCAAGGGTTTAACGGTTCAGGGCTTTCGAGACTTGGGGATTTAGAGGTTGAATGTTTGGGGCTTACGGCTTAGGGCTCAAGGGTCGGGTCTAAGGGTTCAGAGTTGGGTTAAAGGGTTTAAGGGCTTAGGGCTTTAAGACTGAACCGAGCTATGAACTGATTGCTATTGACACCCCTGACACCAAAGTCTAGAACCGCAAGGGTCCAAAGTTCAGGGCTTAAGGGTTTCAAGGTTTAAGTTTATGGTTTCGGGTCAAACTATTTGGGCCGTGAAACGGCGAGGTGAAGCAAATCGTCGCACCTGGATTTCTTGGATTTCGGGCCGTCTACCTGACCCTGCTTGGAGCTGAGACTGTCTTTGTGTTTCAGCTATGAGCCCAGACCTTCCAATATCCCTTAATTAAGGATATTCCGTAAATCATATTAGGGATCCCTACTATAATTTCAGGGGTATCCTTAATCAAGGATGCTGGAAGGGGGGGGGGTCCAGTGTTTGGGATCCTTGGAGTTTAGGGTTTCAACCAGCAGAAATGGTATACCTTGGTAGTCCCTGTGTTAATCTGGCACATTATACCGCAAGACTGTATTCCAACTATTAAGGCCTCTGCATTAGGCTTGTCATGCAGGGTTCAACAATCGCGAGGAAGGGGTTCAGGTTCCGGCGTGCAAGCTCCTGTCCTTTCTGTGGTTCATTACGGGTCTGATTCATGAACAATAGTATTCCTTGGGATTCCTTGCTGTTCTATATCGTCATGACAGTATACAACCCCATTCAAATATCCGTGCTATCCCATATTGAGGTTTTGGGACTGGGCTTGCGCTTTGCCGCCCCCTTTCCTGGCATTAGTCGCAGTCATCGCTCCAGCACAAACCTGCTTTCGCAAAGACTAGGTTAGCATGGATAAGAATCACAACCACCATCGCCACCATGTCCACTACTTTTCGCAGGCTTGTTCCTGTACCCAGGCACACAGATTTTCGGGTTTCGGCCTGGGGCAATGCTTTAACCAGATCTCTCGACCTTCCCATCTACTGATGCTTCAGTCATGTGCCGCTCCACCCTGTCGTAGACCGTTTCTTGCATCCCAACCAGACACTCAAGAGTGCTAGGCCCCAAAGCGCATGTTCTGCCTGGCTCAGGGGCCAAAGTTCTTCTGCTGGGCTTTGGAGTACCATACTTTAATACTTTTTTCTTGAAGGAACCATTATGAAATACAAATTTATACTTTTTTTTCTCCCTGGTTGCTTAAAAGCCCAGCCTAGGACCTGCAGTCTGTCCAGGTTTTTCCTAAGCGGCAAAGGCCCCATGTGCTCCCGTCGCGCAGAGGCTCCGAAATTGCCTTCCGCTCCCTTGCTTCCGTTCGCTGTCGCCTTTCCCACAGAGCGATGCTCGGCCCCGAAATACTGCGACGCTTGTGGGTGTTCTTGTTAAGGAATTTAACAGAAATTACCATAACAAGGAGTTTAATATAAATTGCCATACTAGAATATGACATAAATTACATAATAGGGATTTATAGTAAATCATATGGTTTCCTTATTATGGTAGCTTAAATTGCACATCCTTTAAGAAGAAACCAGGCTTGGTTTTTTCGGGCTCAGAGGTTTCGGGACTCATGTGGTTTGATATAGGGGCCTGAAAAAAACTTACCAATAACATTTTGGGGGTTCCTTATTATATTTATAGTATAGTTTACCCCAAAACCCTATTCTAATTATTCAGGCCCCTATATTAGGTGTGCGGGTGCAAGGCAGGGTTTCGGGCGTCGACGGTTGTAAGTTGTGGGTTGCGATTTACGGCAGCCGTCAGATCAAGGCCAACACTCACCCTTCTCGCTGTGTTTGATTCCAAGACCTATCGGGGACGCACAAGTTGTCTCGAAACCCAAACCGGCTGTAGGATGCAGGGTTCAGCAAGCAAACCGTAGATGAAGAGTATGAAAGAGTCGCATCAGCACAACCGTTCGCAGTACAACTCACTCCAAGCAGCACTGCCACCATCCCTCGACCGGACCCCTGTAGTTCTAAATGCCAGATCTTCAGCCGAGCGCTCTGATACCACGCAAATTTAAGCCCAGGAAGAAACCCGGTAAATGCCGATAGAGCCAAGTGCAAAGCCGCAAGTAGCCCAAACTCTCAGGCCATAGGCCCTAAACCCTCAACCTTAAACCCTAAACTCTAAACCCCTAAACCCCTAAACCCTAAACCCCTAAACCCCTAAACCCCTAAACCCCTAAACCCTCAACCAAGCCCTCCTGAACGCTGGGCCCTATACTCGGAACCCCAAGCCTTAGACCTAAACCCTTGTAGAAAGAACTCTATAAAACACTACCAAGCCTGCAACAACACCATAAAAAGCTCATCCCAAGACCCGTAAGAAAACTCAAAAAACCCAGCAAATAAAAAATAAACTAAGCAATCAACCAAACGAACATCTCATGGTTCCAGGAGAAGGACCCGAAGCCCAAGTTCGACAGCGAAGGCCAGGAGTGAAACGTCCCTTGAGGATTGGGGGATCTGGGGTCGGTTTAGGCTTTAGGTTGTAGGGTTTAGGGTTTAGGGTCTTCAGAAACTTTTGTTTTCTCTTCACAGAAAGATGGTGTCTTTTTCGGCTTTGGTTGCAACAAAGTGTTGCTCTTTTTGTTTTGTTTCATGCGTAATGGGGGCTCCTTCAATCTGGCGGTGCCGTATTTAAGGGTCCTTATATACAGGATCCGACAATTTAGGCTTCTGGTTGAGCTTGTGTTTTTTAGCTCCCATTGCCATGTAGGGTGTTGAGGTTGAGTCCCCAAAATTCTAGTCCCCGCCCCCACCCCGAGCCCTTACACCTCTCCCTAAAGCACCCGAAGCCCTTCCCAAAGTTTAGGCAACTGCGGTAGCAGGATTCCGCAGAGTTCCTTGATCTACAAAGCTACGAAGACTCTATTCCACTTATCAAGGCCCCAAGAGTACCTCCTGACAGAGCCCTATGAGGCTGTTGTTCAAAAACCCGAATAAAGCCCTCGTAACTGCTCTTCCAAAGTCCTCAGGGCACCCCCTAACCCTACACCCTGAGTGAGAGTGGGTCTAGTTGAGAGCTGGCGCCGGCGGACAAAAGTCATCTCAGCTGTAAAGAAAACCCGAAGCTCTAAACCTTAAATCCTAACCCCTAAACCCACAATGCTAAACCTTAAACCGTAGGTTAAACAAAAAGTCTTAAACCCAGCTCTTATTTCAAGAAGCCCGGCGGAAGAGCTTCGGAGGTGCGACAGCCGCCTTCTGGAAACGGCTAACCTACTGGGCTGTGGTACTGCTGCTGCTCCCCTGAAACTTTTGTTTAATGAAGGCCTTAGGGTTAGGGTTTAGGGTTTTAGGCTTCCATGTTACGGCTTCGGGTCTTCAGCGTTTTTGTTGTTTGTTTTGGTCCTTTAGAGTTTTGCCATGGGTTTACCAGTATTCAAGAGGGCTCTAGGGCATTTTAGCAGGGATGTAGGGTTTTGGAGTCAATAATTAGAGTCGGGTTTTGGGGTATATTATAAGTATTATATTATATACCCCCAAACCCTGTTCTAATTATTAATTTGGGTGGGGCTTCAGGGTTCTGGATTAAACGCTTTAGGGGTTTGTTCCAGATGTCAAGGTCTTTAGGGTTTCGGATTTAGGGTTTAGGAATTTGTTCTAGATTTCAAGGTCTTGAGGGTTGAGGGTTTCGGATTTAGGGTTTAGGGCTTATAGTACTCTACTCTACTGAAAACAGATTATACCGAAAGAGAGGATCTACCACCAGGGCGCTTAATGACTCGGATGTACCAATCCGCTAACCCCAATTCCAAAACCCTCCACCCGCTCCCCAAACCCTAAAGAAGGACCTGCAGGACCGTCAAACATGCTATAACAGACATCATCCGGAAACGACTCCGCCTATGCCTCGTCCACTGCGACATTTTTCCCCCCTTTCCCCTGGAAGGGCCGCACTTTCATCGAGACCGGCGTCCGGCCGCACTTTCCCTCAGCAAGCGCGGGCAAGTCCCCGCAAATGCTTGAAACCTCACGGAGGTTGAGACAACTGTGGGTTACTTCACAACTGCCAGAGAGGTATTTGGGATTTTGTTGTTGTAGGGCATTCAGTTCCGGGTAATTGCCAAGAAACGAAACTGCACAGGAGAGTATAACATAGGGCCTTAATCGTTATCAATACAATTTGGGGGGTTCCTTATTATAAGTATAGTATAATTGGCCCCAAAACCCTATTCTAATTATCGAGGCCCCTATATTAGGTGCTTCGCACTGCCGGCAGCGCCTGTCTTGGAAGAGCCGGCAACGTCGGTAAGTCATATCTGAGAGATGTTACAAGCGCGCTCACCGTCAGCTCTGAGCCTATCGCTCCCCAACCACCCCTAATGTCGCAACCCCTGCTTAACCCCAGCCTCTGAACCCTGAAGCCCGATATTCCGGACAAACCCCAGACCCTAAACCTACTTTTGGGGGCTTAAATAACTACCAATACTATTTTAGGGGTTCCTTATTATAAGTATAATAGTGTATTCCCCCAAACCCCATTCTTGTTATAACGCCCCTGTATTGCTTGCCTTGAGGTTCTGCTTCTTGGGCGAGGTCTATGTGGTCTTTCCCGTCATGCCTCTCGACTTCTTAGGGTTTAGCGTTTAGGGTTCAGGGGTTTAGGGTTTAAGGGTTTCTGCTGGGTCTGGAGTTGATGTCAGCAAGTTGAAAGCCAGGCTTCAACCGTCGAGCCCCAAAGCCTTAAAGCCTTAATCTGTGAAAGCCCCAAGCCTGAAAAACAAGACCTGCAGAACCCAGACCCTAAACCCTAAACCCTAGACCCTAAACCCTAATCCTTAAAAGCCAAACCTGCACCCTACGCCGCCAAGCCCGAGAGCACTGTGCCGACGTAGGGTTTAGGCCGTATGCGGCGCAGGGGCGGGAGGTTTGCTTTAAGGCCTAGCTCGTTTTGTAAAGCCCAAAACCACAGAAAGGAGCACTCCTCCCACCCCTTCCGAAAAAAACGCACAAAAATAGTACAACCAAAGCCGAAACCCGAACCTGTTTAAAGCTAACATAAACCCTGAACCCTCAACCCCATTCAGTCTAGCATAAATCCGAGGCAGGGGCTAAGCTTCGAATCTCTTTGCGCAAGTCGATGTCATCCGCTTCCCTGGCAGCTGGGCCGCAGGGTTTATATAGGGTTTAGGCAATTCAGGGTTCCGCGTTTAGGGAGTTTAGGGTTTAGGGTTTAGGGAAGGGTTGCATAAGGAGTCTGTAAGGGCACTAGGAGGGTTCTATGTAAGATGTGTTGTAAGTCCGTTAATTCGGGTTGCTGCCCTAACCCTGCACGCAATTACTAAAACAGGCTCAGTAAGTCCCCTGATCTAGAGGGGCCTGAATATTTGGCAAAGTCAGTTCTATGGGTTCCTTATTGTTACAAATGTAGCATAATCTGCACCAAAACCCTCTTCTCATTAATGTCACTACTATTCTTGGTAATATGATACTAATATGGTTATCACTCTTGTTATGAATATGATTCTTCCTTCGACGTCTGACTCTTACGGCCCCTGAAGTATAGACCCCGAGCAGCTCTAAGAGCTCCAGACCTTGCCCCAAACTCCCCGAACCCCGGTTTAGGGTTTAGGGTTTAGGGTTTCGACCCCAACAAACCCCGAAACCCCCAAAACCCGAAAGCAAAAAGATACTTGAAAGCCTTTTGGAAGCTTGAGGAGCTGAAGGTAGGAGGCCCTAAACTCTAAACCCTGCTAGGGGCCAGAATAGCTCGCAATACTGGTGTTTGGGTATCCTTGCAACGGTTTTGATTCTATTATAATAGCTCGAAACCCTAAGCCCTGTATCAACCTTCAACCCTAAACCCTAAACTCAAACCCCTCAAAAACACCTCATCCCGAAGAGCTCTGCCAACCAAGGCAGTCTGAGTGCGTGGCCTGCAACGGAAGTGGCTTGGCCTGTTGAACTTCGGGTTTGAAGTTTAGGTAACCCCCCAGTAAGAAGTAAATATAGCTGTTTCCTCTGGGACAGAGTAGTTTAGGTCCCCCCCCTGAGGCATGTTCATCCTCTACTTCATGTTGTCCTCGATGATGGCAATCGACGTCTTCATGGGTCACGTGCTTTTTACTTCTGTCGCCGCTCGGCTGCGATCCGACTGTGAAGGGGATATCTAGGGACGAGCTGTTCGTGTTCTCAACCTGCTCTTGCTACTTTTCTTTTGAACACTCAATTTTCAAGGTGGACTTGCTGACATTCGTTCTCCGAACAGACATATCTGTGTGTATGTATGTATGTATGTATGTATGTACAGATGAACATACCGACTTATACAGAGAGGGGGAGAGGAGAGAGATAGAGAGAGAGCGAGAGAGGCACATTATCAGATCCCCGATCGGAGCATGATGTCCCGACCCCCAAACCCCGAACCTTCGAACCAGTAAACTCCCAACCCTAATCCCTGTGCCTTCAAAGTGCCCAACCCTGAACCCCCATGGCATGGTAGCTAACCCCTATGTAACTCTTATGGAACCCTTCAATCGAATCCTAAACCCGACCCCAAAAGCTCTGCTTAGATTGGCATTGTCTTGGGCACTCAGCGCGGCCTCAATGGCATGCGGAAGGTGCGGACAGCCCGGCCCGGTGGTCGGAGGGTTTGCAGGATCTAACTTAGCATAATGAAATCATGCTGTAGTTCCTTCAGTATACAGTATGCTTCATTAGTATAAACTAGTCCTTCTGTATCACTGAGGATTTGTGTAGAGCTTTAGAATTTCAGGGTTTGGGCTTAGTGTGTGGATGTTTTGAAGTGTTTGGGGGTGTTAGGGCTGGCAGGGTTTAGGCTTTTTGGCAGACTGGGTTCGTGTTGAGGCATGGGTGCAATCTGGTGTATACTAGCTTGTCGATATCACCCCTCCCGCCAAACGATGAAATTCTGTAGAACTCGCCATGCAGGACGATTTTCTAGAAGCCGTTTAGTACTGTGGCCTGCTTTGCAGGGGTTGCCTGTTCGGTTCCCTCTTAGTATGCAGTTCCGGCCTCGTTGTCGGCGTGCAAGTCGCGGCTATCTGGCTTATGATTCCACAACATCAAAAACCGTAATGTAGCGGCCCAAATAATCACCTGTACCATTTTTGGGGGGTGTCCTATTATATTTATAGTATAGTGGGCACCAAAACCTAGCAACCCCCATAGTAACCCTTATAGGACCCTTTTAAAAGGAACCCTATTCTAATTATTAAGGCCCCTTTTTTTAGTCCTGCACTGAAGCTCAGGAGACCCAGGACTCTCCCAAGCTACAGAGCCAAGCGCACAAGTTCTGAGCCGACATTTAGGGTTTAGGGATTTAGGGATTTAGGGGTTTAGGGATTTAGGGATTAGGGATTTTGGGTTTAGTGATTTAGGGATTTAGGGTTTAGGGATTTAGGGAGGGGTTTTGGGGTTTAAGGTTCCTGAAGTCCGTTCGATTACGTCAACTGACTCCAAGTGACCATCATGGAAATATGAACAGTTATCCTTTCAAAAGTTCCTGAAAACGGATAGAACCCTTAAACCCTAAACCCTATAAACCCTAAAACCCTGCACGACGCCTACGAAAGAACGCTTAAAGCGAGCTCCCAAGCCAGGCGGGTGACTCTGCCGTCTTCCTGTCCGACTCCGACCTGGGTGTGGGGGAGCCTTGTTTCGCAACCAAGGTGTAGGACTGGGGATCACTATAGGGCCTAAAAATTATTTACAAGGGTACCATAAGGGTTACTATAAGCAATCTATAAGGGTACTGTAATATAGGGGCCTGAACAATTACCTGTACTGTTTCTGGGGTTCCTCATTTTAACTATAGTATAATACACCCCTCCAGAACCCTATCCTAATTATTAAGGCCCCTATATTAGGACTTTAATTGGGGCTCCGGGTGTGAGTAGGAACTGTAGGGTTTAGGGCTTCAGGTTTAGTTGGGGTTTTAGGGTTTGAGGTTCAAGGTTTGGGGTTCGTGCCCTCTTTGCTCGAGTATTGGGGGGGTCAAGATTCGGATGCCCTGACGGCTTGGGGCTTTAGGGGTTTACGGGTTCAGGGTTTCGATATTCGCTGAGGCCCCACACCCATACAACCCAATTCTAGATCCCTTATAGAGCCCGTATAGACCTCTTTAAGGATCCCTTTAAAGGAACCCCCACTCCCCAATTATTAAGGCCCTGATAGTACCCTTTTGGGGACCTCTCTGTTGCACGTCGGCTTGTGCCTGAGATGCGAAGACTGAACCCCCGAAACCCTAAACCCCAAACCCTAAACCCCAAACCCTAAAACCTGCGCTCCAAACCCTAAACCCTAAACCCCAAACCCTAAAACCTACACTCCAAGCCCTAAACCCTAAACCCCAAACCGAAAACCTACACTCCAAACCCCAAACCCTAAACCCCAAACCCCAAACCCTAAACCCCAAACCCTAAAACCTACACTCCAAGCCCTAAACCCTAAACCCTGAAGGCGGTTCCTGAACCGGTCTTGAATCAGATGCTAAACTTCGGACCTTCAGTCTTGAGGTTTAGGGCTTAGAGGGTTTATGGGCTTTTTGGGGGTTTAGGGGCTGATAGAGTCTAGGGTCTAGGGCCTAGGGTTTAGGGTTTAGGGGCTGATAGAGTCTAGGGTCTAGGGTTTAGGGTTTAGGGGCTGATAGAGTCTAGGGTCTAGGGTTTAGGGTTTAGGGTGTGCAGGGTTTTGGGTTTCTTGGAGGTGGGTTGCCTTAGCCGAAGTCCTTAGTGCAAGCAGTCGCCCAGGAGAACAACCCTCGAGCCGGGAAGCTTATGCAGTGCCCTGGCTGAAATAGGGTGTAGAGTTTAGGGTTTAAGAGCTTTGGGGGTTAGGGGGTTTTCAGGCTCTGCAAATGTTGGGTTTTAGGGTTGAGGGTTTCTAGGGCTTCAGGATTCTACCAGCAGGATATTAGGGTTTGGGCCTCCGGGGTTTCTGGGTTTGGGCCTCCGGGGTTTCTGGGTTTGGGCCTTCGGGGTTTCTGGGTTTGGGCCTCCGGGGTTTCTGGGTTTGGGCCTCCGGGGTTTCCGGCTGTATTTTTTGCCTCTTTCGGTTGCCCAGGGTTGGAGGAGTCATGTTTCGACAGTCTCTGGTGCTATGCCGTTTTGCCGTCTATGGGCACTCCTCCAACTTAGGGTGCAGTCTGGAGTCTTCAGGACCCCTGGTTTTTGAGAGCCACCCAGAGAAGAAGTTCTTTTGCAATGCCCCTAAACCCTAAAGAGAGCCACCCAGAGAAGAAGTTCTTTTGCAATGCCCCTAAACCCTAGACCCTAAACCCTAAACCCCCAAACCCCCAAACCCTAAACCCCCAAACCCTAAACCCCCAAACCCTAAACCCTAAACCCTAAACGATTGAGGCGCGTGTTTGGCAACGGCTGGCGCCACACGTGGAATCTCATTTGCCAGGGCCCCGGGCTCCTCCGTGGACCCCTATGAGCAGAGGGCTCGGAACTCCGGGTCTGGGGTTTAGGGTTTAGGGTTTAGGGTTTAGGGTTTAGGGGTTTAGGGGTTTAGGGTTTAGGGGTTTAGGGTTTAGGGGTTTAGGGTTTAGGGTTTAGGGATCCTAAACCTCGTAAGATCCCAACCGTTGCAACAAGTTTTGACTTTCCATGCCCCGACACACGCCGTTCGAACACGGTTCAGGGTTTAGGGCCCACAGTTTAGGGTTCTTGGTTCGTAGAACTCACAGACAAACCCGAAGCCCGTAGCTTAAATCCGAAACTTCCTGAAATTACGGAACCCTACGAAAAGATCATCCAGAGCCCCTTTGCACCTCATCCGAAGGCCAACCGGGATCCATCTTAATCCTAGACGCGGCTCAAGAAGCACATGGAATTTTGCAGCAAGGCACACCCCAAAAACGAAGGAAAGTCTGCAGAAGTGCAGGAACAAACGCCTGAAACCCTAAGCCCTGACTCTACGACTGCCATTCCTCCAATGTTCCTGGAGTTCGTGATGCCGCTAAACCCTAAACCCTAAGCCCTAAGCCCTAAACCGTGAGGCTATCGCCTTTGGAAGGAAGACCTGCTCAGCAGCCAAGAGGCCGGAATCCGGCTTAAGGCTTAAGGTTTAGGGTTTGGGGTTTAAGGTTTAGGGTTTAAGGTTTAGGGTATAGGGTTTAGGGCCGCCGGATATGATTTTATTGGGTTTACAGTTTGAGGGTCTTTAATTTTTCATTATACATGTTCATTACTAATACTCTTCTTCTTCTTATGGATATTACCATTGTCGTTATTGTTATTATTGTTATCATTCTTATTGTTATCATTACTACTGTTACCATGGTTATTGTTATCAACATTATTCTTTTGTGCTATTTAGGCTTAGCTTGTTGTAGGGTGTAGTTTTTTTTTTGGGCTCTGGGCTCCAGTTTTGAGGGCTTTGAGGGCTTTGGAGTCTTCTGTTCCTCAGGCTTAGGGTTTAGGGTTCAGGCTAGAGGGCTTGGGCGTCTTGATGGTTTGGTGTGCTTGTGGATGTTTTGAGCAATTGATCGAGTTGGATTCGTTTGGTAGGGCTTTGCGGGTTTAGGTTTCGAGGGAGGTTTCACGGTTGGGAGTTGCATCGTCGTGGCTCAGAGTTTTGGGGTTTGAGGTTTAGACTTCGGGATTTGAGGGTTTGAAGGTTCAGGGTTTCCGTGGTTTCGTGGTTCATTCTAGGCTCCAAACCCTGCACCTTAAATCCTTAACCCGAACCCCTCAGCCTCGCAGCCTAAACTCAGAGCCCCAAGTTAACGATTTAGGCTTTAGGGTTTAGGCCTAATAAGACCTGAACCCTTAACCCTAATCCCTGAACTCTGGCAACATGAGCCTAGTGCTGATTTGGGTTTCGGCCTGCGCGTTTCTACAGCTTGAAAGACTTGAAGCAGGCAAAGCGCCAAGGTCCAGGGGAACCCCAGACCCTACTTGGAGGGTCGGGGACTTACTAATGATTTTATGGAGTTATAACTCAACTTAGACTTATGATCTACTTACTAAGTCCCCGACCCTCTAAGTAGGGTTGAGAACCCTGGTTTTTCTGACGGATATTCCTTAGGGTTCCTTATGCGTTGGAATGTACCCCAAAGCCCCTTTTCAATTCATGCCCCTACGGTATGCCATGCTGTCAGAGTTAGCAGATCAGGAATTCCTACTATGATTTGGGAAAGTATCCCCCGTAACAGTACCCAGGACCCTTCGGGTTGCTAAACAACCCTAAACCCTAAACCCTAAACCCTAAACCCTAAAACCCTAAACCCTAAACCCTAACCCTAACCTGGTGTTTTTGTTTTGTGTCTGGTGGGGTCGCATGTACGGAAGCTACAGACAGCACATGACCAGACGAGGGTTCGGGGTTTAGCCTTTGCTACCCGGACCCCCCAAGGGCCCTTTAATGGAGCCCTTCTGGCCCTTAATGGTGGGTATTTGGTGTATACCAGAGGCTAGTTGGGGGGTCTAGGTAGTTAGGGTTTGGGGTTTGCTGTTAGGCTTTCGGGTTTAGGGATGTTTTTGGACCCACAGCTTGTGCCAACGGACAGTTCATTTGTTTGAGGGTGCTGTCAGCCAAGCAGTATCTGCGTCGTAATCAGAAACAGAGAGAGAGAGAGCAGAACAGAAAGGCCTTAAGTTTCTTGAGATTCAAGTCCTTTTGTACCCTTCTTGACGGATGGGGTTTAACCCCCTTACCCCCCCCCCCCCTCCAACTTGAGCTGTAGGCCGTTAACACCCAGCCCGAAACCCGATACCGCCAAGTGACGAGAATCGAACCCTTGGCTTTCTCGATAGGCCGATCAGCTCATGCAGATGGCCACCAAGAGCAATTCCGTCCTTTGGCCTTCGATGCCACGGCTTAGGGTTCAGGGTTTAGGGCTTAGGATGTAGGGTTTAGGGTCTGGAGTTGAGGCTTAGTTTCGTCTCCAGGATTTTATGCTGGGCGTTGAAGGTGTCAGAGCTTCGCTTGCAAGATTCGGCGTTCTTCGTCTCAGCCCGGGCTTTTTCCAAAGAGTCGCAGGCTCGAAGCATGAACTAAACCCTAAACCCCAAGTCCCTTCCCTCCTACTATGCAGGAAACCTGTCGTGCATGCTTAATATGAGATGTGGGAGACGTCTAGATCTAAGAGTTTAGGGTTTAGGGTTGAAGGGTTTAGGGTTTAAGGGTTTAGGGTTTCGGGTTTAGAGTAGCGAAACCTCTAAACTCTCTAAACCTGTGAACCCTAAATCCTAAACCTCGCACTAATGTGTCCAGAAGTGCAAACCCCAAACACACACCACTATACTACCCCCCCAAAACCCTGTGCCAATCCTGGAGACTCTAAGCCTTGAATTATTCTACCCTAAACCCTAAACCCTAAACCCCCCCCCCAAAAAAAACCGTAATATAGACTAAACCTCTGAGCCTGAGGACAAGAACCCGGATGCACCCGTTTACTTGAACACGCTCCATCCCGTCGTCCGGGAGCGCTTCACTTTCTTCTTTGCCTCGCTCCGTCGCCTGGTGTCGACTTTTTGGGGCGGTTTAGGTTTAGGGTTTAGGGTTAGGGTTTAGGGTTTAGGGTTTAGGTGGGATAACTTAGGATAACTTAGGATGATTCAGAGTTTCGGGCTCGGGAAGTTTAGGATTTATTACGATGGTTTAGAGTTTAAGGTTTAGGATTTGGGGTGATGTAGGGTTTAGGGTCTAGGGTTCGTGCTGGAAGGGTTGGATTCCCTGTAGAGGGTCTAATAAAGAAGTCTACATAATTACCAATATTGTCCTCTAATTTCCTTATTGTAATTATAGGAGACTATACTCCCAAAGCATATTCTAAGTATTAAGGCCCCTACATCATAAGGGTTGCTAATAGGAGCTAGGGTTCAGGGTCTAGGCTATGGGTTTAGGGTTGTAGCTTTGGGCTATGAACTTTGTTCAGGGTTCTAGGGTTTTGGATTCAGTGTTTAGGGCTTCGGGTTTGTGAAAAGCATTGGTGTTGAGAGTTTAGGCTTTCTGAATATATGAACCCATGTCTTGATGAGCACGATTCGTTCTACTCGTCCGAGTGCCGACGCTAGTGTTCCGGAGATTCCTAAGATGAAACCATATAGGCCTGCGTAAACACAGTTTGTACTATTGGTAGAAATAACGGGTGTTGCATGGATGTACATTAAAATTTGGGCTGAGTGGCGTTTTTTTGTGAGAGCGTCCGCAGACGTTTTAGGGGATGTAGGTTAGGTCTACTGCAGGGTTTTGAGTTCGGGTTATGTAGGTGTGCACGGTCGCCGTGTCGGCAGGCCGTATGTTTCTGCGTACGTATATGTCGAAGCTACATACAGATTCACCCAGAAATACATACTTGCACACCTCTGCAAATTCGCAATCACCGAGGCTCAGCCCTGAAGCTGTAGACTTTGAAGCCCTAAACCCTAAAGCTTGCTGGCGCGCACGTGTGTGTGTGTGTTTGTGTGCGTGTGTGCGTGTGCGTGTGTGTGCGTGTGCGAGGTACCATCTGTGAGGATCGGATGCGAATGGAGGACTTCTGCTTCTCCACAACATTTTTATTATGAGTATTGTACTACTAGTACTATTAGTATGATTCTTATTACTGTTATTTTTCTTATTATTCTTATTATTGTTGTCATTAGTAATTAAGGGTTTTTTATTTGTATTATTTTTATTTTTTTAAAGATCCTGTTTGTGGTTTAATCCTTAGGGTGGTACGGCAAGGGACGTAACTTTGCAACACTGGTTCTGTCGTCTTGTGGGGCTCTGAATCCTGTTTCTTCTAGTTGAAGGTCTTTCGAAACCTACATACATAAGCACACGAAGCGTTCTTAAAGATCAGATACATCAGCAAGTAAAGGAAGACATACATAATTAAATACGTAAATAAATAAATATATATTTATACATATACACACATATATACATATATAATTATCTACATATCTATATCTCTATATCACTATGTATCTGTACATCTGTATATCATCTATATCTCTATATCACTATGTACCTGTACATCTGTATATCTATATATCTGTATATCTATATATCTATATATCTGTATATCTGTATAACTATATATCTATATATCTGCTAGGCACCCCTCATGTACACACGCTTTGGCTTGAATCGGTTAGGGTCATGTTCGTGTCCCTACAGTTACAAACCATTCCAATCTCCACTTCCGTTCTTGGTCCTATCTAAATACATCAAAGTACTTAGAAGTTCTTCTATGCCAGTATCAACTGTAGTTGCACTTACATGTGCCAATGATATTGTTATCATTATACACTGTCTTTACTACGGTGGTTACAGTCCCCGTTCTGGTTGCTCCAGTAGTACCAACCCGTTTAACACGCTGTACCTACCCTTGCCTTATCATGTCTTACGGGAAATTTCTAGGGACGCTATTCCTGTACTTCACTCAGGGTAAGAAGAAAATTGCCCAACAACTGCTGTGCACACTATTTCATACTCACCAAACATGATAAAGTGAATGTATGATTTGCTGAGTCCTACGTTTATTCAAGTTTGTTCACAGTCTGAAAAAACGTAAAACTATCTGCTGATCTTTCAGCTAGCACGTTTGTTCTTAAAAGCCAGCTGAAGAGGTTTGTTATTGGTAAAGACCGAAGAAAATTCAACATGCTTTGGCTGTTTATCAAACTTTGTACTCCTGTTGTTTTTGGCACTGAGTTTGTTGTTGTTTTTTCGCTTTCTTGTTTTTATATCAGCAGAGAGTTTTGCATGCTTATTCTGAGTTAACTTCATCTTAAGCCTGTGCATCATTCAGGTCATGTCCGTCCTGTCGAATCAGGATTCGCCATTTTTTGTAAACTTGTTTCAGAAATATTGCACTGGCTCGGGCTCTGTACTGTAAGCACCAGTGACAGCCATACGAAATGTAAAGACACCCCCCCCAATGTAAACGCAAAGCGACATAAGTAAGCATGTTATACATTTACGTTTAGAAGTGTGTAAGCCAAGCCAACACATTTTCCACATAACGCTAGTTTCCCACATATAGTGAAGTCTTCAATCGTAGACAGAGCGTATACTCACACTCTGTACATGATGTACAGGCGAAGACAATCAATGAAGTGGTCTTCTTGTAGTAGCATTTGCAAACTTGATGAACATCCAGTTTTGCACAGGCCGAAAGTACTACTTTCACAAGAAGTTTTGTAATAAACAAGTACCTTACATGCATGTTCAATCACATCGCAAGGGTACATAAGTGCGCCCAACAGTGAATTCACCCAATCCGCTATACTATGAAACTAGTGATTAGACCGACTGAATTTCGGCAAAGTCTACAGAGTTGTCAAATCTCCATCAACATGAAATTTGAAGTTGTACGATGCCGTTGGTGTTGAACAAGCCAAGGTTCAATTGAAGCACCTCGGATGTCTTTCAGACTCCTTTGCTGTGCTAGTCGGAACTTTGAGCTTAGAACAATGAAGTAGATTCGACGGGAGTGATCAAGACAATGACAAGTGCATGGTGAGGGGCATGTTTTCTGAAAGAGTCAAGCACATAGAATACGGTGGAGACGTTACATCAGCAGCGAGAGTAATTAATTTAGTAGCAACATTACCAATACAACAGAGCCTCAAAACGACGGCATTCCCAATGTTAAGTGTCCGTACTGGAACGCACGATATTTGAAGAGCACCAGAACGACAGGCCTGAAGCACAAAATGCAATGGCCAAGCCGCAACAATCCGTATCCAACGGAATCAAAACGTATTCGATTGGCAAGGGGGCCGGCAACCCGAATCATCCGAATCAAAATGGTTCAAGGGAACCCATACGATTTCATCCGAATTTCATCCGTTTGAATATGTTCTACATATCTTGGTCTGGGGCGAGAGTTTTGCGTTTCAAAACAAGGAAGAAAGTTGCGATCTGAAAGTACTCCCCCGATGCCAATACCCCTCGTCATGAAGCTGAGATTTAGGACAAAGGCATGGGTACACGGGTATCCCCTGAACCCACGCCTTCCCAAAGCTGAGATTTAGAAGAAAGTCGTGGGTACATGGGGGTACCATTTATCTATATATCTTTATATCTGTATATCTATTTATCTATATGTCTACATATCTATATATCTATATATATATACATATCTATACCTGTATATCTGTGTATTTATATATCTATATATCTATATATCTATATACCTATATACCTGTATATGCCCTGTATATCCATATGTCCTTATATCCATATATCCATATATCAATATATCCATGTGTCTATATCTATAGACATACACATGTATATGTATATGTGTATATTGTTCGCATGTTCTTGTAGTTGTGTAAAGACCCTGATTATGCCTCAGAGCTGCCGCCCTAGGTTCAGGGTCCAGGCTAGAGGAGTGTAGGTATAAGTCTAGTATAAGTAGAACCGTCTGTTTCACCACACTAGTCCGCGACGAAGGGAGTTTCAGATAACAAGGGAGCCACCCCAGCGCAGAAGCCAAAGACTAAGATTTCTTGAGGGTGCAGAGAAGGCGCCCAGAAATTGTAAGAACGCGCAAACTCCAAAAGCCTTCTTTGCAACCGTCACGTAACCCTTCAGAAACCCTATATAATCGACTCGTGTGGACTTGATAAGCGCTTGTAAGTCACCTGTGTAATATGGAAGCCTGATTAGCTAGCGTTTATACGTAGCAACAAACCCCACAACCCTAATCCAACTCTTCTGTCTGGTTCGTAGTAGGGAATGGGGGAATGGCTTCTTGGGACTATTATGGGGATTATATAGGGACTACGATAGGATCCATTCCCCCATTCCCTACTAAGCACCAGACAGCTTAAGGCCACTTCTCTTCCAGGAGAATCCGCCGATTTCGCACCATGGGATCTTCCGGACGCACGACATCATGCCTTTGTCTCAAGTTCTGCCGGCCGTGAACGAAGAGGCCCGGACGGCAAAGTTGCATCTCCTTGGTTTAACAGCGTTGCTTGTTGCCCTTGTTGTAAGAGGTAGCGTCAGTGGTCATGATGATTTCGATGGTGGTGGTCATGGTGATGATGCTGGGTGATTGGCATGGTGGCTGCGGCCTCTTCTGCAGCGCAAGCCGATGGATTGTACCAGTAAGTAACCGTAGTTGGTTGCAGGCTGAAGGGTGACGTTGGCAGTGGTGGTGCTGCTGCTGATATTGATGACGATACGATGGCTCCTGGACTCGAAAAAAAATCAGGCCAGTTTCTGTTTTCCAGCGTATGTAGTTTTAGGCAGATGACATCTTGCCTGTTCTTCTGGTTCATGGCTCTCCTCAACCGGTCTTCTTCGCAAGATGCTCGGGCTCAAAATTGGCCCAGCGTGGACCAAGGGGTGCGTTCCGACACCATGGCGGATGAACCGCAAGACCCGCGCGTGAACCGAGATGAGCTGTTCCACATTGTCAGAGATGGAGATTATGTTGATGCCAAGAAAGCCCTAGCAAAAGCAGATATGGCCTGGCGGCATACAGCTCTGCAACAGAATTTCTTATTCTTTATTGCGGCACGGCGCCGCCGAGGATCCGAACTATTAGCAAGGCAGTGCATCGAAATGGGAGTCAGTCTTGAGGAAGTCGATCTGCATGGGCAGACGCCTCTGTTTTGGGCTGCAGCGCGCGGCAATTTGGTCATAGTAAAGTTCCTGCTCAATCTGGGCTTTGAGGTGAACTTTCGCGACAAGG
>BGNK01001928.1:60748-82510 GCA_003297005.1 Symbiodinium sp. clade A Y106
TTCGCTTGACAACACGACCTGAAAACAGGCTGCTTCCCGGTGAGGGTTGAGGGTTAGGTGCTCCTCGGATTCATGTGTCGGGGCTTAGGGTTTTGGGTCTGGGCCGAAGCAAGGACTTGCAATTGATACTTGTTACCTGTTATTTGAAGCCTCAGAGAAAACCCTTTTGAAATTGAGCTCCGTGCCGCCTAAGCATAAGGCAGAAATGCTGCCGGCGCCGTGACATCTTAGGACTCAGCTTTTTTCACGGGGGTTGACAGGCTATATGTACCGCGTTGGAACTTAACACACTTAAGCCTAGTGCAGAACCCAAGCCAGCTTAACTAGTCAGTCAGTACGCCATAAGCCCTAAACCCTGAGCCCTAAACCCTAAGCTCCTAAACCTTAAGCGGGACAAACTTAAGGCCCTAACCCTGAGCCCTAAACCNCCCAAGCCAGCTTAACTAGTCAGTCAGTACGCCATAAGCCCTAAACCCTGAGCCCTAAACCCTAAGCTCCTAAACCTTAAGCGGGACAAACTTAAGGCCCTAACCCTGAGCCCTAAACCGTAAACCTTAAGCGGGACAAACTTAAGCTAGTCAGTTACGCAACTCGCCGCCTTCCGAGTTTTCGCGGATCCGTGTCAACTTCCCTGGCCAAGACATGCACGTCCTTAAGGCCTACCTAGGGGCAGTTTTCGATTGAAGGATTTAGGGTTGGTCTTTTTGTGGGGCTAAACCCTAAACCCTAAACCTGTAAACGTTGGGACATTCAGGGTATTTCAGGGTTTAGAGTCTAAGAAGTCTCAGGATTCTTGTCTAAGGATGTGGAGTCATTCACGTTTCGGGCTTGGGATGTATAGATAGGGGCCTTGATAATTCCCAATGCAATTATGGGGACTCCGTTTATAATTAAGGTATAGTATGCCCCCAAAACCCTGTTCGAATTACTAAGGCCCCCTACATTGCCGGGGCCCCCAAACCCTAAACCGTAGTCTGGAAGCCCCAACAGGAGGCAGCGAAGGAGGCCGCAGCAGCTGCAGGAGCAGCAGCAGCAGAGGTCAGGGATGAGAGCTGTTGGTTAAAGGGCTTGGGGTTTAGGGGTTTGGGGTTGAGGTTTTACGTTGAAGTACTCCAACGATGAATGACTGAAAGTAGGTAGTCTTCATGAGTGCTTTTGATTATAAGGGATAAGGGTCTGAAAAAACCCTGTTCCAATCGCGAAAGCGTCTTTGCTACCTCTGGCCTAGCTTACCGTTATCGGGAACCCCAAACCCCCTTGCATTTCGGTTGGAATACATCACGTTTTGTATACCCGCCATATAGAACCCTGCAACAAAAAGGCAGGGTCTTGGATTGCCTAGGTAAACCTGAAAATCCTAAAGCTCTCAGCCCCAGAACCATTAAGTCCGGCACCATAAGTCCTGAAACCATGTAATCCCCCATAACTCCTAAACCCAGCCACAGAGCTTGGTGGCTTAGCTGGAAGGTTTCGGGTTTACCCAGTTACGCAGCAGCAGGCTGCCCGGCGTGCGGGGAAGACTGCATCAGAGGCGGCCGCTGCCGCGGCAGCAGCGGCGAAGGAGGCTCGTGCCCAGAGCCTGCCAAAATGCCTTCAGGAATAAAGCAGACCACAGGGCATAGTCGGAATTCCAGGGATTCTGGGATGTATAGGAGTGTAGGATGCAGAGGTTTGAGGTTTAGAGCTTGCCAAGGTAACCATGCTTACGTATATAGCTTAGACGAACCTGTTTCCATGGTCAGCAGGAGTAGTCACGAATCCTTCTGGTGAGTAAGACTGAGCTCCTTAGTTAGGGTCGGTTTGGGAGAGTTCAGATCGGGGGTCTCTCCGAAGATTGGATGAAGACTCCTACCCGGAACTAGAACTCCACCATAGTCTTTATGGCCAGCGGTAGGGCGGGTATGAAGGCTTCGTTTGTGGAAGTTTGGATACGGGTTGGGGTGAGGAAATCCTGACGATTGCGGCGGTGACGATCATGAACACAGCGAGGATGAAGATGTTCAGGACTTGTTGAGATTCTTGCCTTTGGTTAGTAGGGAATGGAGGAATGGGGTACACTTATAACTACTATTACTACCATTCTTCCATTCCCTACTAACCAAAGGTAGGAATTATGAGACTGAGAGCCTACTGGATGTCTACTATGATTCCAGGGGTACTGCGCAGCGCAGATATTGGAAGATGTGTATGGAACTACAACTCACAGGCCCCATAGTAGTTCCTTTTTGGGGCTACCTTATAGGATTCTATATACGAACCCCAAAAAGGAACTGCTATGGGGCCTCTGGGTATATCTATAACCAAACCTTCGCAATGTTTTGCCAAACCCCATGCTCCGGAGTCACGCGCGTTGTGCGTGGGATTGCCCACAACCCTATGACCCCGAGCCCCTAAAGCCGAAATCCTAAACCGCTAGACCCGCAGACCACACACCTGAAGACCATTTTGCCGGCTCGAAACGCGAATCAACTTCTTGCATGATCTTCAGGCCGCCACTGCCGCTGGCTTGAGTGAAGCGGCTTCAGCTGTGGCAGCAGCCGGTGTGGCACCTCGGCGTCCAAGGAGAGGTCCACATACGAAACGAAACTAGGGTTGAGGTGCGAGGTGTGTGAGCTTCGCGTGTTAATAGTACAGTGCCTTGGCCACAGCTGTCGGATATTTGAGGATTCGGGATGTAGGATGTTGAGGTTGAGGGTATCAGGCTAGTTTGAAAGACTTACCCAAACTGTGATGCATGCATGCATGCATGCATGCATGTCTGTATGTTTGTAGATATGTGTGTGTATACATGTGTATATATATATGTATATATATATATATATGTATATACATATGTCTATATACATAAATCAATATAAAAATACATATAAGTATAATCAAAAATATAAATATGAGTATGCTTATATATATATGTATATATATATATATATATGAAGTATGCAGGGCCTAGGAGAGGGAAGCACCTTCCATCCTTCCAGACGAACCCTCGGACCCTACACCAGAAACCCTGATCCCTAAACCCTAAGCACTAAACCCTAAACCCTAATTAACCCTACTAAACCCTAATACACCCTAATAAACCCTAAACCCAAATGAACCCTAACAAATCCCTAATGAACCCTAAAAAACCCTAAACCCTAATGAACCCTAAACCCTAAACCGTCCTAAAGCCTTGAACCATGACCAAGGCTGGGAGCCTCGCAGCCGAGGCTGCAGTCGAAAAAGGACTGAACCCGGAGGAGGTCGGTTTAGCGTTTAGGGTTTAGGGTCGGAGACAGCAGAGGAAGGGCTTATGATGTATGGGTTTAGGGTTTAGGGATTTAGGGGTTTAGTGGTTTAGGATTTGGGGGTTAGGGTTTTGGAGTGTTTAAGGGGTTTAGGGGTTTAGGGACTAGGGTAGGGGTCTTCTGCTTATGTTTGGTGTTTTGAAGGGTACTGATTTAGGCTGTTGTATGCTGTAGGCTTTCGTAGGGTGTTCAGCCATGCTTTGGGCATTCTAGTTGTTTAGGGTTCTTTTAGATGTGTCATGTCGTTGTTTTTGTTTGTAGGTGTCTCTACGCACTGCTTACTACGAGGCTGGAAGATAGAGGCATAAAGCTTTAAGGCATACGCATTGCAGCTTTGTCAGCGATTATGGTTTGGGGGCCAGTGTTAAAGATTTACCTATCACACCCGGCCCTACCCCTTTTATTGATGGTACCTACTGTTCCATATAACAGACACGATCTACCCTAAAGACGGGGTAAGGTATGACCCTATAGGTACGGAATAGAATTTAGTGAAGGCAGGCTTCTGAAGGATGCTTAAAGAGTTCCAAGGTGTGTTATCCATCATTTATCCATGACCAGCTGCAGTACTCGCCGCAGCAAAAAGCAGCAATAGTAGCGTCAGTAAGTCAGTCACACCTTCAAGAAGACGTAGTATAGGTTTCGCGAAACATTCAACATTGGAGTCATCATCATCGTCATCGGCAGCCGCATCACAATCAACATCATCACCATCATAATCATCACCAGCGTCATCATCTGCATCATACATCGCCGTCATTATGAACACCATCTGCATAACTACCATCAGTATGATTGTCATCCTCGTTGCAACTTTCGTAGCATTCGCACACAGCACCTCAGTACCAGAAGAACCCTAAACCTTGCACCCAAAACCCTCAACCAACCCTAAACCCGTAAACCGTGGCCACTCTGCTGCAGAGTGAGGCGGCTGCTGCAGCAGCAAAGGCCGCTGCAGCGGCTGCGGAGGCTGCAGGTCTTGGCAGCGAAGTGGCTGCGTGCCTCGGTCCGCCTTGGGACGGCGCTTGATTTGAGGTTCTGGGGCTTAGGGGTTTAGGGTTTTGGGGGCCCGTTTTCTTTATTTGGGGCCAGACATTCTTGGGTCCTCAGTTGTACTTAGGTTTGAGGTCCAGGGCTCAAATCTTCATGTGCGTGTGTGTGTGTACTGTATGTGACCACGTTTGGCTCAATCACACCGGCATACATACGCTTTACAAGCATATCTAGAAGTAGCTCTTAAACCCCAAACCCTAGACCTGTAACCCGAAGCACTTGCCACCAACACAACCGAACCTTCGATTAACTGTGATATCCGTTGATATCGACAGACAGACTTGTACTACAGGTTGCTTGTGTTCAGCATCAGGTTGCAGCAAAAGTGACAAGATTCATAGTACAAGCATTTCATAGTGGGCATCATACTGGTCATACAGTAGCAAGAGTCAGCTAAGCTGTAGGTCGCGTAACCGCTCAGACACTACACAAACTACAGCTTTGGGGTTGAAGCCTTTCTTGCTACTGGTCACGACAGCACTGATCACCACAGGAATGATCCTGTACCATAAGAAAGCAAGTCACACACACAGACACACACACACACTACAGTAAGAAGCACTTGTAACAAGCAAGCAAACAAGAGTCAATCCCAACTCACCCGGTATTACCCTTAAGCTCTAGTCCCATAGACCCTAAGCCGCCTAATTGCAACACAACCCCCCGTCAAAAAAAAAAACATTTCAAAACACAAAGCCAGAGGTTCCAAACCAGTTACACAAGAGAAGGCAGGGTTTCTATACAAGGGAATTACTCTTCTAAGGCATTCTAAGGATCCTAGACCCCTAAACCCTCGAGCCCTAAACCCCTACACCCCTAAACCCTAAACCCCGACATCCCCAACAACCCTAAAAAATCCTAAGCAGTGGAGCCCAGGGAAGCATCGGCAGCAGCTGCCGGCCGAGCGGCACAGTCCGCCGCAGCAGCACACGGGGCTTCTGCAAAGGAGGTTCCTTGAACCGCAAAAGACTCATATGGGAGTTTCCGAAAATAGGGGAACCTACTCTAGTACCCTAAATAGTAGGATCCTTTTAATAAGGACCCCAAAATAAGGTACCCCTAATTTTCGGAAGCTCTCATATAGTGTGAGAGTACCAAAAGGTTTCTTCAAGGTTGTTATGGCATTTCATATGGGTCTTTTAGGTTCCACAGGACCCAACAATTAGGTGCTTGGGTTCAGGATTTAGGATTTAGAGCTCAGTGTAGCCTACGCGCACCAAGGGCCCGATATTCGAAAACTTCGGCTTTGGATCAGGGTAGTGACCATGCAGGATCGTCTGAGCTTTGGAGTACTATACTTTAATACTTTTTCTCTTAAAGGAACCATTATGGAATACAAGTTTATACTTTTTTCTCCCTGGGGAGTATGTGGTCATCAGGCACTTGGACCCTCAGGGGCATGTGACATGTGCGTTCCATTGAGGGTTGCTTGAATTGATGTGCATCGCGGTTTGGATGTCGAGGGCGTGGCGAAAGCCTAGATCTGTGTCATCAAAGCCTCAAAGCCCAACGGATAGAATTATGATGGTCGTAATCTTCCCATTACATTGGAACTGTTACCCTAATCCCTAGGCCCTCAACCCTAAACCCAGACTTACTCTGCATAAGAGATCAGAAAATTGCCTAGTTCGGAAGTCAACAGGTCCCAAATTCCGTCCTTTGCCCATCTCTCAAATTTCTTGAGTTCTTGTAAGCGTGTCCTATTTCGTTAAGCATTTAATGTAGTGGGAAAGAAAGAAAATCAAGCCTCACCAACTTCTACAGCTCTTGAGAAATAGTTGTAACTATCATCAAAGGTTCAGGCTCAGAATAGTTCTTCAAACACCTTCAACTTCGAAGTCCATTAAACCCTGTTTCAAGGCAGCAGCTGCAGCCGGCGCAGCAGCGGCCAAAGCCGGTGCTGAGGTGACTCATGTTTGGGGAACGGCCGTTGTATGAGGGATTCCAGACACCCTTAACTGCAAATTTCTGCTAAATCCTAAATCCCTAAAGCTTAAACCCAAGCAATGGCTGTGTTTTGGAGCCTAAGTGCAGGGTTGAGGGTTTTGAGAGTGCAGAGGAAAGCAGAGGGGGTTTAGGATTATTTGTGAGCCCTCATAAGTAGAACAGGGTTTCGGGTTCAAAATTCCACAAAAGTATAGTTATCCTAGACCCTCCATCTACCCTCTATTAGACCCTAAATACCCCTTATTTGGGACCATATACCCCTATTTGAAGGTACAAGGAGGTTGGATAAGAAGGAGTCTAAATGACGACTATAGGTAATTATTTCGGCCTTTAGGGTTTAGGGTTTAAATTAACCAACCAAACCCTACTTTTTGTCGGGTCCCTATAAATCCCATATTAGGGTTTATAATAACAACCTACAAAAAAAGTAGGGTTTGGTAGGTTAAGGTAGGGTCCAGGATGTAGGGCTTGGAGGTCAGGGTTGCAGGTGGCTGGAGCTAGACATTTAAATGGAATATGGGCCTGTTTGTAAACGGGTCAAGATCCTGTGAGCGTAGGGAAGCAAGATGATATGGGCCTAAATAGTTAGCGTAATGCTAGTTTGGGGTTCCACCTATATACATTTACCAAAGAAAAGAAGTAGAGTTGACGGTCTAAAGCTAAGGCAGAGCAGCTCTCAATGTTGAGTCCTTTCCCTAACCCACACAACCCTGACTTTTTTGAGGGTTCCTCATTATGATTTCCTTCTACAGACCTCAAAAGGCCTGGTTATTTGGGTTGAATAGGTGAGGCAAGCCCTAACCCCAACATCAGGTCGTTTAAGGCAAGGCACAGGCCGTCTTTAACGGAGCGGTCGGAATTGTTACCAGTATTATTCGTTTCGTATTTCAACTTTACCTATAGTCTCCATTGTAGTTCCTTTTTGGGGTTACCTTATAGGATCCTTAATATATAACTGGTTAAACCAAAAAAAGGAACTACAATGGAGACTATAGGTATACATCACACAAATAACATAACCCTCGCCCTTCCATTCCAGTTATGGAGGCAGCTGTAGTACGCAAGACTTCAGATATCCGAGTCTCCCAAATTCTGAGACCTTAAAGCCTCAGCCCTAAGCCATAATCCTAAGCCCTAAATCAGGCAACCTACTATAGGGGCCTAAATAATTACCAATACTATTCCGGGGGTTCCTCATTATAATTATAGTATAACGGGCCGCGAAACCCCATTCTAATTATTCAGGCCCCTATATTGGTGCCCAAACCCTCCTGAACATGAGCTCTCGACTCCTTCACTTGACCTACCCCGAACCTCAAGACCCTAAATTCGCCAAGGGTTGTAGGGCTAAGGCGTTCATGGGTTTGGGGTTTTAATGCAGGGGCCTTAATAATTAGAATAGGATTTGGGGGTTTGTTATAAGGAACCCCCAAAACCTTATTCTATTCATTCGTAAAGGCCCCTATACTACCAGGACCCCCCAGGGGCCCTTTCATAGAGTCCTTGTCAGTACTTAGGGTATAATACCGGGCCCTGTAATAGAGTCCTTATGGCCCTTAATAGTGGGTAACAGAGGGTAGTTGGGGGGTGCTGGTAGGGTTTACCCTGAGGGTCCAAAGGACCCAATAATTAGGTACTTGGGTTTAGGATAGTAGCGAAGTAGCTCAATATTTAAGAGAGTATATGATTATTAGGTACTTGGACCCTTAGGGTTTAAGGTTCCTGAAACCAGGCCGGTCTTTCGCAGGAAGCTGCCGCCAAGGCGGCTGCGGCAGCAGGTGGGTTTGTCCTTGTTGGTTCTTAACCCTTAACCCCACACCCTAAAACCCTAAACCCTAAAACCCTAAACCCTCAAACCCTAAAACCCTAAGCCCTAAACCCTAAGAACCTAAACCCTAAACTGAAAAGGGTGGTTTGTGTTCTTTGATTCGGGCTTCGGGTTTAGGATGGTCTACACCTATAGTCTCCATTGTAGTTCCTTGTTTTGGTTTAACCAATTATATATTAAGGATCCTATAAGGTAATCCCAAAAAGGAACTACTATGGGGCCTATGGGTAGACTCAATCTGAGAGCTCGAACTGGACCCAGAGCCTTCCACATGTTTGTAGGTTAGTCGGGTTTAGGGATTAGGGTTTAGGGTTTAGGTATTAGGGTTTAGGGTTTAGGGATTAGGGTTTAGGGTTTAGGGATTAGGGGTTAGGGTTAGGGTTTAGGGCCCTTAGTAGTGTGGAGACGTAAATGCTTATTACGTATTTGCACCCTCGGGGATATTTGTTTTCGGTTTTTGGGTCAAAAAGCTTTCAAACGAAAGTCTTCAGAGCCCGATCGGGCGTGCGACGAAGTCCTAATCCCTATACCCTATAAGAACCCTATAAGAAACCCTGAGCCCTATAAGAGCCTTATAGTAAAAAGTCTCAAGCCCTAAACCCTATAAGAACCCTAAACCCTACACCGGGACAGACTCTAAACTTAGAGCAGAGCAACCCTCAGGCGCCGTCGCTGCCTCGGACGTCGCCAAGGCACAGGGCATCAGGGCATGTGGATTAAGTTTCAGGGTTTAGGGTTTCAGGGTTTCAGGGTTTAGGGTCGGGGGTTTCAGGGTTTGGGGTTCCAGGGTTTCAGGGTTTAGGGTTTGGGTTCAGGGTTTCAGGGTTTGGGGTTTCAGGGTTTAGTTTCAGGGTTTGAGATTTCAGGGTTTTAGGGTTTCTGGGTTTAGGGTTTCAAGGTTCAGGGTTTCAGGGTTTAGGGTTTCAGGGTTTAGGGTTTCAGGGGTTTCAGGGGTTCAGGGTTTCAGGGTTCAGGGTTTCAGGGTTTAGGGTTTGGGGTTTCAGGGTTTAGGGTTTCAGGGTTGAGGGTTTCAGGGTTCAGGGTTTCAGGGTTCAGGGTTTGGGGTTTCAGGGTTTAGGGTTTGCGGTTTCAGGGTTTAGGGTTTCAGGGTTTAGAGTTTCAACCCTGAAGGGGCTTCAGGGTTTAGGGTTTCAGGTTTTAGGGTTTGGGGTTCAGGGTTTAGGGTTCAGGGTTTAGGTTTTCAGGGTTCAGGGTTTCAGGGTTTAGGGTTTCAGGGTTTAGGGTTTCGGGGTTCAGGGTTTGGGATTTAGGTTTAGGTTTTCAGTGTTGAGGTTTAGGTTTTCCGGCCTTCCTTGTGTCAGGATAAATCTTAAAGTTGTAGACAGGTTCTTGCGGGGTTTTTGTGAACTTCTCCCCAAGTGGGGTGGGCTAAAAACAGTGTCCAGAGGCCCTGAAACTCTTCATGGCAAGCCCTTACGTAAACCTATATATTCACAGATATATACCCATAACCCCGAAAGTGTAGACACTTTTCCATAGTCTCCGTACCCTAAACCCCTAAACCCTAGACCCTAAACCCTAATCCCTAAACCCTAGACCCTAAACCCTAAACCGTTAAACACTAAATTGGCCCGAAACTCGAAACCACAAGCCTTAAAACCGACCCCAGGGGTCCAAGCAGGAGGGTCTAAGGTTCCATTGCGCACAGTATGTGGCACCTTGGACCCTGCAGTTTGGGTATTATAGGGGCCTTAATAACCAATACTGTCTTGGGGCTCCTTATTACAAGTATAGCATACCCATAGGCTCCATAGTAGTTCCTTTTTGGGATTACCTTATAGCATTCTAAATATGAACCCCAAATAGGAACTACTATGGAGCCCTAGGGTAACGGTAAACGGTAGAAAACACACTCAAATCCGCTATCCGGAACCCTTTCGCCCCCTAAACCCAGCGCTGAAACCTTCAACTGCAAAGCCCGCCTTGTAGATCCCTAGGGTTTAGGGTTTAGGGTTTTTCGGTTTAGGGTTTAGGGTTAAGTTAAGGAAACCCCGCTTAGGGTTTAAGGTTTAGGGGAACCTTTGAGACCCAGCAGGCAGCTGGCGCAGGGGCTGCCGAAGCCGTAGCTGCTGCATCCAAAGCAGCCGCTTCCCCGGCCAAGAGAGAAAGCAGGGTTTAGGGTTTACGGGGTTCTGGAAGGGTACACTGGTTCTAGAATGCTTCGGGGTTGATTAAAGGGATCCCCTTCAGGGTTGCCTGAAGGCATCCACAAGGGATCTGTAAGGGATCTCTATGGGGATCTCTTGGTTCTAGGGCAATAGATTTGGGTTTTAGGGTTTCGGGTTGAGGGCTCAGAGAGCGACATAGAGAGAGAGAGAGAGCGAGAGAGAGAGAGAGAGAGAGAGTGAGAGAGTGAGAAAGTGAGAGAGGGATAAAGAGAGAGAGATTGATTGATTAGTTATTGTTTGGAGGGCTTTTTGAATTCTGAGGCCTGGTGCCTTTTTGTGTCTGGTGGCTGTGGTTGCAGTTTTGACTGTTGTGGACTGGCTCGTTGTTCCCCAAGGTTCCAATCATGAACCGAACCCTTTTCACATGTCACCTTCACTTCGCAACATACCATTGATCAATTAAGGAATCTTCCACGTATCACATGTGGGATCCTCTGATAAGCACTTGCTAAGCCCACTAATCCCTAAACCCTAAACCCTAAACCTTAAAAACCCCAAAACCGTTGAAGAATATTGGACGACCCGGGCACGCGAGCCCCTAGGGTCGCGAGGCTTAAGGCTCTCCCCGTCTCTGTTGGGTCTACGGCAGCTCAGACAGTTTAAGGGGTTTAAGGTTTAGGGCTTACCTGGACCCCAAAAGTATGTAGAATAATGGCCTTTCATAGGTTTTGGGCTATTATTTTACCTACTTTTGGAGGTCTGGGTAGGGCTCTGGGTTTAGTAGGGCTTGCAGGGTTTAGGGTTTCGGTTTCGGAGCTCATTTGAACCGAGGGCTTCGATTGAACCCTGCCCTAAACGCACGAAAGCCCAAGCCTTAAATCTTACAGAAACCAGGTGAGGGCCGTAACCTTCGCTCCCAAAATGAGGTTACCGAGCTCTCCCAAAGTTTCAATCGTTGCAGTTCCAAGCTGGTGTTTCCCTAGTTTTTGAGCCTTGCGAGGGACTTGAGAAGCATGCCAGGGTGTAGGGTTTAGTGTCTATTGGGCTTAAGACTTGTGGGTGCAGGGTTCAGGGTTAGGAGTTCGGGGTACGGGGCTCTTGCATCCTCGGGGCAACAGATTCGCAGAGCCTCCCTAAGCCCTAAACCTTCATTAAACCGTATATATACCCTCAACCTTAAACTGTCTCTATGACATAAATCTTCCACAAAAACCTGAACCCGATAATAGACCCTTACATAAACCCTGAATCCTAAAGCCCTAAACCCAGAAATCCTAAACCCTGAAACCCTAAACCCTGAAACCCTAAACCCTGAAACCCTGAACCCTAAAGCCCTTAAACTCGGGTCTTTGCTCGGGCGACTGAGGCGGAGGATGCAGCCGCGGTCGCAGGCCTCGATGCCGGCGAGGCTTCGAGGGTATTGGTCTATAAGTCTTAGGGATTGGGCTCTTTTAAGGGTGTTGAGGGTTTAGGGTTTATATTATTCCTACCTAGACCTGAACCTCCAAAAGTAGGGTTTAGGGTTTCCTAAACCCGAAAGTAGGTAGAATGAAGGCCCAACACCCATAAGAGGCTATATTCTACATACATTTGGGGTCCATGTAGGAAGATCTTAGGTTATAGGCTTTTACATGGATGTCTCTGGGAAAGGGTTTACGGCTGTAGAGGCCTCGGGGTTCGCTAGAAACGGGATTTCGGCCCAAAGACGCAAGATTCTGAATGGCTTTCTGAACCTACAACCCTACTTTTTGGGATACATGGGCCGCCTGCGGCACAGAGGCTCAGTGCTTCAGTGTTTCAAGGCTGTAGACTCATGTCTTCATGTTCATGGGCTCTGGGGGATTGCTTCTGATTTCCGAGTCGAATTAACAGAGCACAGGCAGAGCAAGCGAGCGAGAGAGAGACAAAGAGAGAGAGAGAGAGACAGACAAAGAGAGGCAGAGAGAGAGAGAGAGAGATAGATGGCCTAAATAATTAGAGTAGGGTTCCCTTTTAAGGGCTCTATATAAGGGTTCCTTTAAGGGTTCTATGATGGGGAGCAATAGAGAGATCGAGAGCTAGAGGGATATATGAACCCAGGCCCAGAGGACCCAGGTTTGTAGGGTTTAGGGTTTAGGGTTTAGGGCTGCAGCTTCAGAAAAGCCACGCAGTGAAGTACCTAGAGGCTCATACCCTACCCCTTTTTTAGGGCGCCTACTTTTTAAGATAACAGATCCTAACCATAAAACTAGGTATCCTAAAAAAGGGGTAGGGTATGAGCCTCAAGGTATTCAGGCCCGAGAGGTCGAATTGCAGTATTTGGGTACTTGGACGCTGCAGGAAAGCCTTTGTGAGACCTTCGTGAGTCCGATAGCTTTTGCAGTGCTCTTGGACAGCTAGGTGTCGGCCCGTTTTCCCAGATTCGGCACCCAATGCTGCCTATCAGGATGCTCTCAGGAGAAGAGGTAGCGAGCGTGCCTGTGGAGCAGGTGAGCAATGTGAGGGCATTGAAACAAGAACTGCATCGCTCGCACGGCGTGCCCGCCCGATTTCGACAAAGACTCCTCCTTGACGGCAATCCTTTGGATGATTCTGCCCTGTTGGCTTCGCCCATGGAGTTGGAGTTGCTGCTGCTTTCCTATTCCATGGCCTCACAGACGTACGCGGAAGAGCTGGTGACTGCCTCCCAGAACGGCTCTGCGACAGAGGTTTGGTCTTTGCAAAGCATTCCACTAGACCCAGAACTTTGAATCCTACATCCCAGAACCCCAGACCAGAAACGGCTTAAAATCGCGAACCTTTCATCGTTTGAGCTCACATAGCCGGCGACCCTTCACCGCAAAGCCCGGGATCATCGACTCTTGAACCCAACCCCTGATACTCGGCAGCCAGTCAGCATGTTGAGGCCATCTTACAGCAGCCCCGCAATCCGGACCTGGTCGATGAGAATGATGAGAATGGTTCAAGTCCGTTGATGCTGGCCTCTGCAGAAGGCCACAGCGAAGTCGCAAGCTTGCTGCTGGGGGCCGGCACGGACAAGAACTTCGCTGGCAATGACGGCTGCACTGCTCTGATGCTGGCTTCTGACAGTGGCCACATGGAAGTCGTTCGTTTGCTGCTGGAGCACGGTGCCGACCAAAACTCTGCCGACGATGACGGCTACACTGCTTTGATGCGAGCTTGTCAGCGCGGCCAAGTGGAAGTCGTTCGCTTGCTGCTGGAGCACGGTGCCGACCAAACCTCTGCCGACGATGACGGCTACACTGCTTCGATGCGAGCTTGTCAGCGCGGCCAATTGGAAGTGCCGACGGAAACTCTGCCGACGATGACGGCTACACTGCTTTGATGCGAGCTTGGCAGCGCGGCCAATTGGAAGTGCCGACGGAAACTCTGCCGACGATGACGGCTACACTGCTTTGATGCGAGCTTGGCAGCGCGTCCAATTGGAAGTCGTTCGTTTGCTGCTGGAGGCCGGTTCGGCGAAGATGACGGCTACACTGCTTTGATGCGAGCTTGTCAGCGCGGCCGCGTGGAAGTGCTGCATTTGTTACTGGAGGTTGTCGCGACGTTAATGCAGCCACCACAGGGCACTGACGATAGTTTAACCAACCGAGACGGTGCCACTGCCCTGATGCTAGCTGATCAAGCAGGCCCGCAGATCGCGTGCGTGTGCTGCGGGAGGCCAGTTCCGACACGAATTTAAGCAGGAAAAGGCATCAGAATCATTGCTTCTCTGATCGCATTTGTAAAAAGTCACGCTGAAGGCTGATCTGTGCCGAGGTCCGAGCCCGGTGGCAAATCTGAGGAATTACTGGACTTGCCATCGATGGCTTTGACACAGTGGTGGAGCGATGATCTATAACTAAGCTTGAATATTTCCACTGTTGTTTAAAATCATGTTTCCATTACACAGTATACTTGTAAGTAAGGCCGCTTTTCTATGGATTGTCCTTCCCGAGCGTGTTATTGTTGCCTGAGTACCGGTGTGTGAATCGCTCCCATCCACTGACTCCACAAGTCAAGGAGGACCCAGGAGCATATACCCTATAAAGTAAACTCCTTATGCGCTAAACCCTGGGCTATAGACGGCCTAGATTCAGATTTACGTGCGACTGTGCGACGTATAAGGCGCGGCAAAGACTTCCTGCCCTTGAATGGTTAGCAGCGGTGGTAACATGGGAGAGAGAGCTGGGAGCTACATTGAACTGCCGAAACCCCGACTCGAAATCCTGGCCAAGAGCCAAAGCAACAACAGCAACCCCCCCTCTTCACCGAAAAGGCCGCCAAGCTGGGACTTGAAGCAGCCGGCGACGTCAAGGAGGACGCTTGTCGCCTGTGTGAGGGCAGTTCGTCTGTTCGTCTACGGCGTCTCAGGGTTGAGGTGCTCTTGCTTCAAGTTTCAGGCTGGTGCATGCTTACTGTGTCTGTATGTGTAATTCTAGATGTGTAAAAATCTGCGCTCCGCTGCGGGTATGGTGTCGGGTGCAGGGCTTAGGGTTTACGGCGGAACAAGGTGTGTAGCAGTCACAAGCTGTTTTTCGAGAAGGCAGTTTCAGAAAAGGAAGCACCAGAGAATAGAGCCTTAACAGCTCGAGCATGGCAAGAACGACCCCCCCCCCCTTCGTACAATCACTCCTTATTCAAGAAATCCAGACCCTAAACCCTAAACCCCAAGCCTAAACCCCAAACCGAAATCATGTATTCCTTAAAGCTTATACGCCCCTCAACTTGAAGCTACATCTTCGGCTCTACTACTCCAAACCCTATAAACCCTGGAAACCTACACCCTGAACCCTGATTAATCCCTAAACCCTACCTAGATCCTAAATATCTTGCTTTTTCAAGGACTCATATATAAGGTATATCAGGAAGGCATGTTCAAAAACCTAGGGTACAGGTATACTCCCTCACCTCAGCAATACTACTACTACCAAGACTACGACCACCACCACCACCCGAGAGGACTTTTTGGGTTTAGTGAATGGGGATCCGACTATGAATGCCCCCTGAACCCTAAACCGCCGAACTGCCAGTTACTAAAACCTTTCCTTTTCATCGCAGCTCCAGACCCCACACTTTCAAGAATATGGCGCTTGGGTGTGGCTTAGGTGTGATGTAGGTTGGCACTCGGGTAAAAGCGATATGTAAACACAAACATAGATATGATTTTTAACCGAAGCCCTCATTCAATCATAAACGCCGCGGGTGTCACGAAGGAGGTCACTCCCGGTGAACGCGCCGCCGCCGAAGCATCCAAAGCAGCCCTCAAAGCCGTGCCCGGACACTGGAAGGGCTTAGGGTTCCGGGTTTAGGGGTTTAGGTTTTATGATGGTTTAAAATTACACTTGTTGTAAGGGCTTTCTGAGGCTGGGTTTATATTCAGGGTGTCCGAAATCAAGGGGCTCCGTACCGGATGCCAGTCTTTCTTTCTCTAGTCTTGGTTAGAAACTCTTTACACACTCACACCGGGTTGTTGCATGTTCTAGGTCGGTAGAAATTGGGTTCAAGAATCCTCGACCGCGAAAACCCGGTTCAACTTGCTTTGCACACACACAGGCTGATGCATGGCCTGGGCTCTTGCTAAGAATAGAAACATTACTTAAGTTATCACAACCCTAAGAGTCCATGTACCCACACAGTATATACTTTGGCCCTGAAGTACCTATACGGCCAAAGTATATGCTCTTTGGGTACATGGACTCTTAAGTAACACCAAGGTGTCAAACAACGGGAGAGGAGTCTTTCAGACCCGAAATCCCACCATCTATCACAATCATCTATGACAATGACCTTCGAGGCAACAGACGAACCCTAAACCCCAAAAGCCATAAGCCCCAAACCATGATAAAGACTCTGACAGTCGGGGTTCTGCAGCTGCTCAGCAGCTAGTGGCTTGCTGAATCCAATATAGAAGCCAAAACAATTTGAAATATTATTCCTTATGTAGACGCTAAAATGTAGCACTAACCGTTTATTGGATGAGTTATTTTATGGTATCAAAAGAAGCTAAGGAAACCAAAAGCAGGTGCTACATTTCAAGGTCTAGGTAGGGTTCCTCAGAAAAGTACACAAAAAGGAGCCGCAAGACCCTATGCTAATTATTCAGGCCGCTATACTAAATCCTTAAGCTAGCCCTTATACAGAGTCCCTTAAAGGAACCTTTAAAAAAGAACCCTATTCCAATTATTAAGGCGCCCAGCCATAAGGAGCCCATTATCTGATCGTTCCCAGTACCTACGAGAGCGGTTTGGGGTTGCAGGTCGATGGTTGGGGTGCCCGTCCAGGGTTCAGGGTTTAGGATTTTGATCAACGGGCCCGATTGCTTCATGGAGGTTTAAAAAAGGGCGAACCCATGGAGTTAATACAAACCTTGATCCGTGTTAGTTGGCTACGGTACTGTGTAGTATATCGTATTATGATGACCTTGCGTCTGTTGTTTAGACCCCTCTAGTCGATCAACCGTTGCTATGGCGCACCGCAGGCAGGTTCAGGGTTTCACGATTAGGGTTTAGGGTTACCAGAGCCGCCTAAATAATTACAAATACTATTGTGCGGGTTCCTTATTAAAATTATGATTATAGTATACTGGGCCCCAAAACCCTATGGCCCTATATCATAGTACCCTTATAGTAACCCGTATAGACCTCTTTAAAGGAACCCTATTCTAATTATTAAGGCCCCTACATTATGGAGCTGGGTGTAGGATTTAGGGTTATGGACCTGGGGGATGTTCAGTTTGATGTTGAAGCTCAGGTGTTCGGGCTTGGGACGGAGGGCGGGGCTAGCATAGGGAATTAGGCTTCGTACGTGGGATGTAGGGTCATTTAGGCTCTTTTCACTCCGGATTTGGGGAATCTGTGGGAGTTAGGTTTTGGCGTTTCAGATGTAGGGATACCTAGCCCGATAGTTTTTGGTTGCAGGCGTGAAGACTCTTCCGACTGGAGGATGTGATTTTGTCCGTGGGTTCGTACAACTCATGCACCCTTGGGATCAAGAATCGATCGGCTTTATATATTTATATGCCATAATGCCATGACGCCGCGTATGTAAAACCAAGGCCACCGAGAGCGGGGTCAGCAAGGATCGTGCCCAGGTCCGACGTCAAAGGGCATACCCCTAACTTTTTCGAACCCTACACCCTAAACCCCTAAACCCAAAACCCTAGACTCAAAACCCTAAACCCCTACTAAGGTTTGTGGCCTTCGGACCAGGTTGAGCCGAGTATGAGTGGTCAGCTCTTAAAACTCTGTGATACCAAAGAGGGAGCCCGTTTGTACTCCTAGGTTACTGGGGATCCTCTATATGGTTTAGGGTATAAGGGTGCATGTACTAACATAGTTTCGTCTTTGGCCCTCATGTAGTCCCTGCTTTGGTACTCAAGGGCCAAAGTCTACACTGTATGGGTACATGGACCCTAAGGGTAGCACGTGGATCAAACGGGTAGTTCTAGGGGAGGGGGTACATGCTGGGGCCCGTCGAGCTGATGGCCGGAGTCTTGCGGCCTTCGACAGCATAGCCTTAAGCTTAATACTCCATGACTCAAAGCACTTCAAAAGAATTACCTATATTGCCCCCATGAGTTCGTTCTAACTATACGACATATTACCCGCAAACCCTACTCGAACTATTGAGGCCCTTCCAAGCCCCTATGTTCAAGTAGGTCGGAAACCCCAGAACCCGAAAGTTGCAGTGCTGCCTCCCGGTGTTGGCGCCTCGCGACTCTGCAATTCTCTGTACACCTAGAACCACACACCCAAAGGCTCCATGTACCTTTAAAGTAGATACTTAAGCCTTAAAAGGGTCCCTATACAGGTACTTTAAGGCTTAAGTATATACTATATGGGTACATGGAGCCTTAGGGACAGTGTCTTGTGTGCTGTACCGCATTGTTTGTGGCAAAAAGCGAACTTACGATCCCTAAACTTTACTAAGCCTTGTAAAATCCTAAATCTTCAACTCTAAACCTAAACCTATCTTCAACAAGAGCTAAACCCTAAACCCATATACAGACTAGACCCTGAACCAAACTCTATAAAAGAGTTTTATAAGCCCTAAAGCACAAGATCAGAAGCTAAATCCTAAACTCCTAAACCTTACACCCTAAACCCTAAACCGTAGCTTAAGCAGGTCCTGGCCGCCGAGGCCGCTGCCAACGCGGCGGCCAGGGCCGAGGCAGCAGCCGGCGCGACGCCGGCGACTGGAGCAACAAGTGATTAGTAGGGTTTTAGGGGTTACTATAACTCGGTTTTAGAGTACCATGCTTCAATACTTCTTAAAGGAACCATTATGAAATAAAAGTTTATACTTTTTTCTCCCTGGTTACTTAACAGCCCAGTATGGGGTTTATATAACTGTAGGGTTTAGGGATTAGGGTTTTAGGGGGTTCCAGTTTCAGGTTTAGGGGGTTGGGGTTTAAGGTTTAGGTTTCAGGTTCAGGGGTTTCGGATTTCGCACTTTTGAGGCGGGGGTTACCTGCCGCTAGTTGGCCTGTCTACGCTGCAGCGCTTAGTTACGTACCTGCTGTCATGCCCTACTTGTATGAGAGACTTCAGCAAAATCCTCTAAACCCTAAACCGGTTTCGGTAGGACGAACCCTGAGATTTAAATCGAAAGCACTAAGCTCCTCAGATCCCGAAAAGCCCTTCAGCGACGGAGCCATAATTCGGAGGCCCCAAAAAGGTGGGATGAAGGTAGGCAGGATTAAGGATCCCTTATATAGGGACTCTTTGGGGGGGCCCCTTTGAATTGTTATTGCGCAGACTTCGGGAGGGATCCGGGTATGGTACCCTGAAGCCCCAAACTGCCGAGTGCCGCTCCTCCCTGACTTGTATTGCATCCTTGCTTAAAGGCTCCATGTACCTTTATAGTAGATCCTTAAGCCTTAAAGGGGTCCCTATATAGGTACTTTAAGGCCTAAGTATATGCTATATGGGTACATGGAGCCTTAGGGTTGCGACATCATGAAGTCGCGATTTGGCGTTTAAGGCTACTGCGTCGGATTTAGGGTTGAGGGCTTTGGGTCTCTTCTAGTCTTAGTATCTGAGTGGATAAACTTTACACTTTTTGGGATAATATTACCCACTATAAAACTAAAGGTGTACACGTTCTGGAATAATATTACCCACTATAAAACGAAAAGTGTACACTTTTTGGGGCTTATGAACTCAGCAACTAAGTAGTGCAGGCTTCAGAGAGGTTCCGTTTTGGTGCCACTACGCAGCCGAAACCCTTGGAGTGGCGGAGGCGCTGCATGCTGGGGGGTTGTGCCGAGCATTCTTGGCAGAGATTTTTTGGGGGGCTGCCCTTTTTGCCAGAACCGCAGGAGCGTGTACTATAGGGGCCTTAATAAGTATAGAATATAGAATAGGGTTGGGGGGTATAGTATACTATATTTATAATGAGGAACCCCCAAAATTGTATTGGTAATTATTAAGTTCTTTAAGGCCCTATAGTACCAGGTCACGCTTGTCGCTGTGACAGACGCAAAGGATGTCTACGACATATGCGGAAATGATCTGAGGTTCAGGGCGCAGAAGTCACTAGTGCTGACGCTTGCGGGCTTACGCCAGACTTTGCGCGAACCCAACACGCAGATGCGAAGGTCTTGCCCTGTTCAATCCTGATTAAACCTTGGCGGTTTAGGGTTCAGGTTTTGCGATAGAGCCGCTATAAATACAGGGTTTGAGGTTTAGAACCTTTCAAGCCTTGTCATCCAAAAAGACCTCCCTAACCCCTGAACACTACCCCTATATGGGTGGAATTAAAGGGCTGTTTTTAGGGGTTCCTTTAAAGACCTATGCACCCAATGACCACATGCGCCCCACATATTTTCCTACATCATCCACTATCCTAACTCCAAGCAGCTAGTGCTTCATTTGCTTTAAGCAGATGGCCCAGACCTGTATAGATGCCATGGACTTGTGTTCTCAAAAGCCCCATCAAGGCTACATTCACCAAGCTGGTTGAAAGGATTACCCTGCCAAGGATCGGGTGGCGGAAGCGGCCGGCCGCGCCGCCCAGAAGACCGCGCTAGCAGAACCTCGGCAGAGTGGAACATTGGGTTTAGGGTTCAGGGATAAGTATAGTAAGAGTAGTCCTGTACATACTACAATCATAGCACAAACCCTATTCTGATCATTAAATATTGAGGCCACTACATTAATGAAGCTAGTAGCCCCTACATCCTTCTGCTAGAAGAAATCAGATCCTCAGCAGAGTGTAAAACGTTTGGTTGCTAAGTGCTTATCCGGGGGGGGGGAACATCCATGTGCAAGTTTTGGCAAACCGTGAGGCTTTTGGAGGTACCATGAAGCTGGAGGCCCTGACACGAATCAGGTTATCTTGCGGCATGAACTTGATTGAGAAGCATGCCAAACCAAATTGGCTGAGTATCACCAACAGGCACGGGAAGCTGCAATGGCCTGACACGACCTCGCGAATGAGTGAACCCGAAGAAACCTAACTTTTCAGGCTTTCGTAGTTCGGATTCCTTACAAGCCTCCTCAACAAGGTAGGGCTTCAAGGTCTTATAGTCCTAGTAGTAGAGTAGGTAAACTTTAACCTTTTGGGGCAGTATAATCCCTATATAACCCTTATATTATGAAAAGGTTAACCTTTGATTCCCCATGATACCCGACAAGTAGGTAGTAATATCTTAATCAGGTTCCTACATTATTATACTACCCCTATAGATCCCTCATAGTAACCCTTATAGACCCCTTTAAAGGAAGCCTAATAAAGGCCCTTAAGGTTTCTTAATCAGGTTCCTACATTAATCTCTTAGCCCAAAGCCCGGGTCCTCAGCCTTCAAATCCTAAATGTCGCCGGCGCCCTTCCCTAGCAGCAGGCGCAGGGTGTGGTTATTAGTAATTAGGGTTTGGGTTTTTGCTTAGGGTTTAGGGGTTTAGGGTTTGGGTGTTTAGGGTTCAGGGTTTAGGGTTAGGGGTTTGGGGTTTAGGTGTTTAGGGTTCAGGGTTAAGGGGGGTGCAATCCAATAGTGATTTTCGCACGAGTATGCTTATATTCTTGAAAGCAGTCTAGTCGGCAGCACAACTGCAGCAAGAATAACGACAAAGAAGGAACACAACTGCGTTTCAAAAAAGCCTTGGGCCTACTGTAGGGGCCTGAATAGCTAGTAACGCATAAACCTATTTTCCTAAAGCTCCTTGATCTGTTGATAAAATGAATATATGCAAAAGCCGTTTTGAAATTTCTGAACCCTAAACTCTCATAGTAACCCCTATAGACTTTGTCTAAAGTAACCTTTGAGGCCCGTTTCTTGTTACGAGTACCGAGGCTGGGATGGGTGCAGAGACAGCCGCGTGGCAGGCTGCTGAGGCCCCACTTGGGTTCTCACGGTCTTGGGTTGAAGGTTTCGGGTTGAGGGTAGGAGGGTTTAGGGTTGAGGGTAGGAGGGTTTCGGGTTGAGGGTAGGAGGGTTTAGGGTTGAGGGTAGGAGGGTTTAGGGTTGAGGGTAGGAGGGTTTAGGGTTGAGGGTAGGAGGGTTTAGGGTTGAGGGTAGGAGGGTTTAGGGTTGAGG